>JADIIY010000072.1:0-63456 GCA_027604245.1 Boothiomyces sp. JEL0838
TATCGTTGACAGTAGGAGTTGCTGCGTGCACAGAAGCGAACGCCAAGAGAGCAGTAACGAATTTCATTATCACCTTTCTCAATCTTTGAGTTTAAATAGTTCTGGAGGTCGCGGGTGAACTGCGAAATGAACCTCATGGCGTGCATTGACTTTGTGAAGAAAATCACTTGTTTTCAGCGAGACACAGGCTGAACCTCCTTTTTGGTATGTTTTACTTAGGAATTCGTTAATTGCTCAATGAAAATGAGACCACCGGTTTGGATATCTCTCATATTTGCTTAAGGACTTTTGATATGTTGGTGACTCAAAAACCGCGAACCACATGCTGTAATCACCAATTCGGATATATCGAAAAAAACTTGATTTCAAATCGATGGTCTGACTAGAGCTACATTTGTGAAATGCTTGTTTACAATCTTCTACTTTGCAGCTTCTTGTAGATAATGCCCAGCAATTCGATTCCAGTCAAAATTGTACAAGGTCCCACGAAATGTGCCAAACAGCGATTTGTGCACCAATGGCATTGTTTGAACGAACACAAAAGGAACTCAATTACATGATTAATTTATTTAATTTTCAACTTCCATTTCATTGGAGCGATCAGTAATGGATAACACGAGACTTTCATCAACGTCATGATATATAACATTCTTTTCCTTTTCAGCCTTGGTCAAAATGCGAACTGCAGAGTGTTCAGGAAGAGCGCCAGATACAATCAACTTTGCCAAATTGGTAACTAGCAAACGTTCAAGGTATCTTCTTAGAGGTCTGGCACCATATAGTGGGTCGTAAGATTGGTCAAGAACATATTCGGCAGCTTTATCAGAAATGCTGAGTGTGGTGTTACGAGCTTCGAGTCTCTTTGCGACATCTGTGAGTTGAATATTGACGATTTTGATTAATTCTACACAGTTAGAAAAACTCTTACCTTTCTTGCGGAGTGGATGGAATACCACAATGTCCGTTATCCTGTTTAGCAACTCTGGCTTGAATGTTGCACGAACTTGAGCCATAACGTTTCCTTTGACGACTTGATCCACTTCATTGGCAGATTGAAGATAGCTGGAACCAACATTGGAAGTCATGATTACAACAGTATTGGAAAAGTCGACTGTTCTGCCTTTTCCATCAGTCAATCTTCCATCGTCAAGAACCTGCAGTAGAATGTTCAATACTTGTGGATGAGCCTTTTCAATCTCGTCAAACAAGATGACACAGTATGGATGCTTTCTAACAGCTTCAGTTAGTTGGCCACCTTCATCGTAACCAACATAGCCTGGAGGAGAACCAATAAGTCTCGATACAGCATGAGATTCCATGTATTCGGACATATCGATTCTGACCAGGCCTTTCTTGTCATCGTCAAACAGTTCCTTTGCCAAAGTCTTTGAGAGCTCGGTTTTACCAGTACCAGTAGGACCAAGGAAGAGGAAAGAGCCAATAGTTCCCGTGCCTGAGAGGCCAGCTCTTGAACGAAGTACAGCTTCAGCGACAGCCTTGACAGCTTCATTTTGGCCGATAACACGTTTGTGGAGAGCATCCTCGAGATTCAATAGACGGTCAACTTGAGACTTGTTGAGACGAGAAACAGGAATTCCAGTCCATTTTGATACTACATCCATGATTTGTTCGGCAAAGACGTGTTCAGTAACCAACCTTCCTTCTTGAGAACCGGTTTCAAACAACTTTTCCCTTTCAAGTTCATTTTGTTGTTCCAAGTGTTGAATACGCTTCTGGAGGTCAGGAACGGCACCGTACTTCAAATCAGCGGCAAGAGCGAGATCATATCTTCTTTCAGCATCAGAAATCTTGGTCTTGAGTTCTTCCATCTTTTGTTGCAAAGTTCGTAATTCATCGACCCTTCCTTTTTCAGATTCATACTTTAGCTTCAAAGGTATAATTTGTTCTTTGTATTTTGCCAATTCTTCGTTAACTTTTTGCAATCTTTGGATACTTGCAGTGTCTTTTTCCTTTGCAAGGGCAGTTGCTTCGATTTCGAGTTGGAGAATCTTTCTGTTGAGGATATCAATTGCTTCAGGTTGAGTTTCTAGCTGCACCCTGGCATTAGCACAAGCTTCATCCACCAAGTCAATAGCCTTGTCTGGTAGGAACCTGTTGGTAATATATCTGTCTGAAAGAGTAGCAGCAGCAACTAGAGCAGCATCAGCAATACGAACACCATGGTAAGCTTCCCACTTTTCTCTAATACCACGCAAGATTGAAATAGTAGATTCAACGGAAGGTTCGCCCACTAGCACTTGTTGGAATCTTCTTTCAAAGGCAGGGTCCTTTTCAACATGCTTTTGGTATTCGTTCAAAGTAGTAGCACCAATCAATCGAAGTTCGCCTCTAGCCAGCATTGGTTTCAATAAGTTTGCGGCATCAAGAGAACCTTCAGAGGCACCAGCACCCAATACGGTGTGGATTTCGTCAATAAACAAGATAACATTTCCGGCTTCAGTAACTTCCTTCAAGACGGCCTTTAGTCTTTCCTCGAATTCACCTCTGTATTTGGCACCAGCAATCAGTGAACCCATATCTAGAGAAAAGAGTTTTCCTTGTAAAGAAACAGGGACATCTTTTCTAAGGATACGTTGTGCAAGACCTTCGACGATAGCAGTTTTTCCTACACCAGGTTCACCAATCAAAATTGGATTGTTCTTTGTTCTTCTAGCCAGCACTCGAATAACCCTTCTGATTTCATCATCTCTTCCGATACAAGGGTCTAGTTTTCCATCTTGAGCCAATTTGATCATATCGATGGCGTATTTACCAAGAGCATCAAAAGTAGAGTCGGCAGATTTAGAGTCGATATGTCTGTTGCCTCTAACTTGAGATACAGCCTGTTCGATGGCTTTCTTGTTTCCACCAACACTTTCAATTTGGGTCATTATTTCCCTGTTTTCCAAAAGAGCGAGAATGAGATGATCGATTGAGATGTGCGAGTCTTTTTGTTTTGTTTTCAGGTCGTTGGAATCCTTTAGTAATTTAGCGAATGATGGATGGTATGACAATTCGGTAGGTGGAGGATTTTGAGCAGGCTTCTTTACTAGGATAGATCGCAGTTTTCTTTCGCATTGTTGTGGATCTGCACCAGATTTCTGTAGAATATTTTTGAACAGTTGGTCTGGTTCGTCCAATAAGCTGATTGCAACATGCACAGCATCGAGCTGAACATGAGCCATCTCCGTGCATAACTTCTGTGCATTGGAGATTATTTGTGTTGTTTTGTCAGTAAAACTATCTGGAGAAATCATTTAAAGATTTCCATTTGACAGGTGTGGTTTTTATATCCAGAAAAAAGTCATTCTGAATCATGAGAGTGGCACTTGCATGATTTTTCTAGAAACCGCGTGACCCCTCCAGCAAACTTTGGAGCACAGTAACACATTTGGGCATCTAGTGGGGTAATCTAGACCAAAATAAACACCGGCAATATTGATATTTTTATTAGCGGATTTATTATGGGAAGATAGAAGGGAAAATCGCGTGGCCTCATTGGTCGATTCATCATTACTAATGCTAACTCATCATGGGGGACAAAAAGTTAAAATTACAGTGTGATTACAAATAATAGACAGCTTAACGGTAATATGTATTTATATGATATTAAACTAATATCTAAATATATCAAAAGTAATCAGAATAATTGTATTGATTTTATCCATCTTGACCATTCACAATCAGGAATCTCCTGAAATAGCAACCCCGGTGAGGTATCCACTCTGATTGGAGTGCTAATAATTGGCGTTTAATCCAAGTTCTAATCCAATGTTCCTCAAGTTTAAACTCTCATCTCCTGAAGTTCCAATTTAATAGTGGAATTGCTCACTCTAGATCTAATATAATCCAACTTGGCTGCACTACCTGTAGCCCACTATTTGAAAAGTCATTCAATCCCAATAGCTAAACTGCAAACGAGTACCGCCTTTCCCACCGCAATTACTAATATCCTCGAGCTCAGCTAATCACTATCCAATGAAATTGGCATGTTCCAATGCACTGAACAAAAAAGAAAAAAACGTTCCTGTAAAATTAAAATGCAGCTAATCAGCAAATTCTTGCTCCAGCCTACAAATAGAGTATATTACGGGGTATATATCGCCGGCATAGCAGTAACAAAAAATTATTTCAGTAATCAATCCCATGTATCTAGTTTAATTTTACACTCTGTCTGGATAGGGTCTGTTGGTGCAATTTCGTTCATGGAAGCCTGGGTTAAATTTCTCGCTCCAACTGCCAAGAAAACACAGTTGGTTGATGTTGGTAGGCATGTCAATTCCGCACTCAATATTGTAGAGCGAATATTTGCATTTTTCTCTGTTCTCTATGCCCAAACTTACTATGACTATATTCCGTTTGTTATTCTTCAGCTGCAAACTTGGTATACCCTTCCGATACTCCGCCAAAGGGCTAAATTGATGATTAGGAGGTTTCCGATTTCATTCTCTTATGTTTCTGCAATGCAAGTGCTGTTGGAAGCGATTAAAATGAAATTCCTGATCCACATTGTGTCCGCCATTGCATACAAAATATAAATTATTTCTGCGTTGATTTTACTGTAAGATACGTGGCGAAATGAGTCACTTTTTAAAACTCGTTTGGAGTTTGATTTCTTATGCAACTGCAAGGCCATCTCTATCACACAACTTGGGTACCATTCACCAAACCAAAATGGTGTGCGATTTCATTTCCGCATGAAAACCAATGTTCCCGCAAGTCTATTTCGGTAGTAACCTACAACATCTGGTTTGATGGACTACTTCAGAAAGAGCGCTATTCCGCATTATTGCAGGAAATATCAAAATACAATCCGGATGTGATCTGCCTACAAGAATGCAATCACCACTCACAAAAGATCTTTACTGAAAATCAATTCATTCAAGAAAACTATATTTTGTCAGATATAAACACAAGCACATTTGACTGCTGGTATGGTATAACAATCATGTTGCGAAAAGACTTGAATATCATATCCCTTGAAAAGATTCCATTTGAATCACGGATGGGAAGGTACCTAGCAAAAGCTGTCATCAAAGTGAATGGAAAGCAAGTTAGTATCGGTACTAGTCACTTTGAATCTGGATTTAATGACTTGGAATACAGAAAGAATCAGTGGGAATTATCATCAGCTAATTTGCCAGATGCTTCAATCTTGTGTGGTGACTTTAACGTTCATGATGACCATATTGAATCTGAAGCACTATTCAAATTAGAATGGAAGAATTCTTGGCATACAGCGGAAAAGAAACCTAAAGATCTCGAGAGAGATGGTATTACTTTTGGTATTTGGAAAGGGGGCAACAATCGAAGGTTGGATAGGATCCTTTACAGAGGAAATCTAAAGCCTGTATCTATTCAAACTATAGGAGACGCACCATTGGAAGGATATCCTTCTACTGTGTATATATCCGATCACTTTGGTGTGTATGCTACTTTTGACATTGAATAAAGAGTTTGACATTAATGGTCTGTCATCTTGTTCTATTGATGCAAAAAATAGTGGTTGATAACACCTGGAAAGGACAACCTTGCAGAAAATCAATTGTCAAGTTGTACCAAACGAAATTTAGAATTGGAAAGCGTGACATCTATTTGCTGTTTACCAGGTCAACCAACAAATCCCTTTCCACGATTGCTCATGAATTCTTGCTTTTAAATCAACATTATGGAAATTTCGGATATTGAAAAGAGTGATTGGCCACCTGTTGATTGCAACCCACCACACGAATACAATCAACTTGATAATGAGAATGCTTGTACAAGGACCTGTGTTGATTCAAACCACGATTATCTTGTTAATAGTAATCGTAATTCTTGCAATGTCTCCAAATCTACCAAAGGCAATAGCGATTTGAACGATGGTATTCCTCCAAGTGATACACCAACCAGTCAAACTACTCTTAACAATGATGATCCTATCATTTAATCGATTTTGTGTAGGGCTCTCTCTTTGGATTAGTGTCAACCATACCTGTGCATCAAAGTTCAAATCTCTTATCTTTTCATCAATGCCACTGTATCCTATTTCCAATTATGCTATCGAAATAACATGTAGCCATCTGAAACTGGATTAAAAATCAATGCCCAGATGTGAATAGCAAGTCATTGGCATTACAAAGGGATCATCTCAGATAACTCTTCCAGGTACTTGATTCTATTGGACACTACTCAATTGTGTAGATACTGTAATTTTATCTGGAATACGCGTTCAATATTTCACGAATAACTAGTATATAAGAGTCACTAACGCGCCGATTCACTATAGAGATGGTTCTATTGTCCACGGTAGTGATGTTAATGATCACATTATTTGGAGGTGGGGACAGAAATATCCATCTATAACCCTAAATATTTGTGGCACGCCACGCTGATACAAAACTCTGGGCTGATGACAAATCCCTCCCCGATATCTAATCTATAGAATAACTCATGAACGCAGTCCTGTGCATTCTGGATCCTAGTGTAGACAAATATGATTTCACACGAAATGTATTCCCTCTGGACACTACGGTCCTTTTGATTTCCACTGTCAAGATTAACCATACTGCAACAGAATGTTTGGTGATCCCTGATGCAGAACATCGGCAAGATGAAGTCAAAGAAACTATTCTTGCTTGGCACAAGAAATATCACATTTCACATATTTACAATAACGACGAAATGCTGGTAGAGTTCACTGCTTCGATTGCTTCTGAACTAAATCTCCACACTAATCTAACAAAAGAAACAGCTAGGTTTTACCGCAACAAGCTAGAAATGCGAAATAGACTAGTAAAGAGTAACATCAAAACCCTACCTTTTTGTGATGTCAAAAACAGTGGTGATGTAAAACAGTTTCTCGATAGGTATTCGTTTCCTTGTATTGTTCGCCCAGTTGACGAATGTTCTTCAAATGGAATCTATGTTATGCGAAACTGGGATGATTTTGAAAAGTTTGCTCCACAGATAGACCAATCCCATTACAAACAATTTGCGGAAAGGTTCCTAGAAAAGCCTCAAATGTACTTGTGTAATGGATTTGCAAAAGATGGGAATATCACCAACCTTTGGCCAATGCAAGGTGTGGGGACTCAACTGGATTTGTTTGAAAACAGTATCAGCTGCGGCAGGATATCCATATTACCAGGTGACCAAGAGTATAAAAAGCTTAAAGTGTTTTGTGAAAGTATAATCAATGCCATTGCTGCCCCAAAACACCTTACTTTTCATATGGAGTTATTCAAAGTAGATGGGGAATTCTACTTGTGTGAAATCGCTGCTAGAAAGCCAGGTGGCACGTTATGCTGGATGATTGACCAATCTGAAGGAACCCCCTATCTCTTTTTCCACATGGATGTGTATCTCACTCTTGGATTGCAGCCTCTTTTGAAGCCTGGAGCAGAGTCAAATAGAAAGAGAACGTGTGAATGGGCTATACCTAGTAATCAACATGGATCCCACCAAGAAATTTCAGAAAAGATTCATCGTATCCATTTCCAAATAAATGGCTCTTTGGAAAATGCAGTTAATGAAATGCCCAAAGTGCTGATGAAAGAAAAGACTTTCAGGGATAACGCAAAGAATGTCGATTCTGTACCTAAATCAAAGCCTATCCTGTATACAAAGGAAGATTTAGAGAATCCCGGAGATTCTGGCAAGATAGATAGTCACGGGGAACTATCATCGATATCCTGGGTTATAGTCCTATTCACCAGGCTATCAATGGGCATGCTGGTTGGAGCGATTGGAAATTCCAATGCTTCGTATTATTTGGTTTCGGCACTGTCTTCTTTGATGATTGGATGGGTACTAGACAGAAGTGGGTGGAACGTATTATTTATGAAAATTGCTGGGGTGATGGCACTCACAGCGAGTGTTTTGATTTATCAAACTACAACTGTGGTTGGAAGTATCACGGTTATGGTAGTTGTTGGGATATGTAATTCCATGTCGTTCCTTGCTGTCATCCATACATTATTTAAAGATACCCAAATCTCTTCAAGAGGGAAAACACTTGGCTGGATCGAGGCTTCCTACTCTCTCGGTTTGTTTATTGGTATTACAATGTCTGGTGTTCTTGTGCAATATCCAGCATCGCTATTCGGATTGATTGCAATTTTAGCACTCAGTTTTGGGGCTTGCTTTATGCTCAAGACGCAACCAATACAATTTGGTCCAAGCACCAGTAGTAGCTTGCAGCTATTCAAAAACTTCAAGTTGATCCAAATGCTTTTGGTTGGCGGCTCAATGGCATCAATTTTTACTCTCTACCAAGATATCTTGATCCACCAAAATTCTCTTTTGGTCCAACCTGCCGTCCCTAGTACTATCGCCTCTACTTATTACCTCGTCTATACCATCCTAGTGCCATTCATAGGTAACAGCTCAGATTCTAGCAACAAAAACACGTTTGTAACTTTGGGACTTTTCGGCGGCTTGGTTGGTACAGCAGTCTTGGCATATTCAAACTCAACAGCTCTATCAATGGTAACCGCGCTTTTAGCTGGAGTCGCGATCCCATTCTTTAAAGTATCATTAATTCCATCTGTTTTACAACTTGAACCCAATGCAAATCTATCCGGTAGAATGATCGCGATTGTCAATTCAATCTCGTCTCTTGGCGCGCTGGCAGCAACCATCTTGATTGCAAATGAACCAAGCTACAAAACCAATATTGATGTTTTAGGAGGAGTACTATTGTTGGTCCAACTAATTTATTATTCCAGTATGATCTTCAAGAATGCTACGAATCGCTAACTCGATAATAAAAAAGCTTATTTCTATGATTTTTGGTTGTGGAATTTTAAGCCACATACGGAAATATTTTTTTCATCCAATCATATTTGCGAATTTTCAATTTTTTTCACACTTTGATTTTCAAAAAAAGTTACACTTTAAAGGTAAGGTTGGAAAATGTCAGTCTTCAAGGATTCTTTATCATTCAACCTACTCGTAACCACAGAGAATATTTATGTTCGTAGGGGATAACAATAGAGAATGTTACTCTGTGCAGCTTGTAGGTGCATTTATGAATCTCTTGTTTTCACGTTCACTCGTTGACAAGACGACACCATAAATGCAGGTCTAACCGATAGAAAAATGGTCCGTATCTCTGTCCTCGCTGATTGTCTCAAGAGCATTGTTAACGCTGAAAAGGCTGGAAAACGTCAAGTCCAAGTCCGCCCATCCTCCAAGGTTATCGTCAAGTTCTTGTCTGTTATGCAAAAGCATGGTAAGTCACAAAAGTTTCGCATGTATAACTGGATGCTTGTCGGATAATATCAATGGATATCCATCTTTTAAGCATGCGATATAGCAAAGTGCTGTCTTACAACTTGAAGATCGTTCAAAAGATTTCAAGATTTATAACAACACGACAATCTCACAAAGAACCTTACTAATTCTTTAGGTTACATTGGTGAATTTGAAATTGTTGATGACCATCGTTCTGGAAAAATTATCATTCAACTTATTGGTCGTTTGAACAAGTGTGGTGTTATTTCCCCAAGATTCAACGTCAAACAAAAGGATATTGAAACCTGGATCAACAACCTTTTGCCATCCCGTCAATTCGGTTTCCTTGTCTTGACCACTTCTGCTGGTATCATGGACCACGAAGAAGCTCGTAGAAAGAAGACTGGTGGTAAAATCCTTGGATTCTTCTACTAAATGTTTTTAATAAACCTTTAACATTATATATTGTAAAGTAGTTGGTCATCGTTTTGTTTGTGAGTGCTGTCCTTATACCAATTGTTCTTGAACGTTCGATTACAAATTCAGTTCGGATTAAACAGGGGAGAATCTTGCACACACTATCAATACTTTATATATTTCCCGAATTTTCATTCTGGTGGAAATTGCAAGTTTAACAAGTAATCAACAATCTACCAGAATATATAGAGTAATCCAAGTAGTCATTGGGCTTGATAGCTGTGCAACCTCTACTAATCCCGTCTCTCCCAAATTGAGTATTACAAATCAATCAATTCATCCGATGTCTTTTTGTGTTCCGGACCCACGTTTTTTCTTGGGCTCTAAAGTACTCTTTTAAAAGTGTGCTATTTATCCAAAGTGGAAGTGCAATATGTTCTGCTGCTATAAATCGTGTTTAATCCATTGGGATTTTACAAATGTGTGTTGAGGTTTATCTGGGTGTGCTCGTTTTATGAAACGCGAAAAAAAATTCGTGTCAGCTGTGGCGTAGTTTTGTACCACTTCCCAACGTGACCACAAACCGATATACTCCATTTCCAACTCCTTTAGCACCTTTAGCTTGTACCAGATAACGAGATAATTGCACTTTTTGCCAATTAAAAGGCGTTGCAATCTTTGATTTTTGTTGGATTTGGGAAATGTGACGGGTAACCAAAGCCTTATCACCACCCGAATTTGTAAAGAGTAGCGAAAAACAATAAAAAGGCCGCTGTTTTTACTTATTGATTGATAATGCAAGATCAAGTAAAGAAACCACTCAATGCGTACTTTTACTACAGGATGGCAAAACGAAACGAGATTATAAAACAACATCCAAACATCAATTCTATGCATGTAGCTAAAATAGCAGCGAAACTGTGGAAATCTGAGCCAAATTCAGTCAAACAGATATATAGAGAAATGTCCAAGAAAGCATTTGAAGAGCACAAGATTAATTATCCAAATTTCATATGGCAGACTGGGAAACGAAAGCGGGAAGAGTCTTTCATCGGTAACCTGCAATGTGGATATGAAGCATTCGATGACCTTGTAAAGAGCTTTTTAGAGGAGTTTCCTCTGGAAGTTAAATTAGAGTAAATAAACCAATATTATTATTATCTTTTTTTTTCCATTGAAATATTTAAAAGTGTCCGCCGGAACACCAATAAATTAGTATGAACCTCTTCGGCAGATAGTGCCGAAGGGTGGACAATACTCCCAACATCTAACTATTCTCGAATACGTAATTAGAGTATATTGAAATCAACCGTCATCATCATAGAATTATTCCACTCTGTGGATGAAAAACAGTTCACAGCCTATTCGAGCTTCAATAGTCATCGTATGTATTTCAAATAGAATACATGATAAATTAGCTTTTTAGTTTAATCTCTGGAAAGAAAGGCTGTTGAATTAACTATCTTCTAACCCGCTTTTTTGCCTATAAACTACAGAAAGCCAAGTACTCTAATAAATTATGAATTGATCTGCATATCTTCTGCCGTAGACTATCCAAGTGACTGTAGCTTCTGTCCCCAATTAAATTGTACATTAGAGATGACCAATGGTTCTGAGGTGCTATACTATCGCACTAATCCCCTTTACTGATAAAAAAACCAACTATTCTTTTAATAGTATTTGAATACATTGTTTAATGGATTCGGGACAATACCGAGAGCGTCCGAGAAAATTAATCAACACTACAGAGAATCCACAAAGAAAATAAAGAAATGATATCCAAATAGTTGATGCTTTTCTTAACAGGATAATAACAATAAAGTATACAAGCAAGAGAAAACCTACATAGAGTTTTCGGGTTAATGGAATGTTGCCAAATCCCAAATTGGAATCGCGACATTCAAATCCCTATACAAATACTAACACTATAAACTCATTAACGCTGTAATACTGACGATGGTTTAATATTCTCAGTCGGATGATGACCTGGTTTACTGTGAAATTTGTCTGGTCAAAATCCATCTAAACCAACTTTTCAGGGAATAGTCACTGAGCAATATAAATCCTGACGTTCCTGTGGATTAAATTCAATGAATGAACTCAAAAAACCAATGAATGCTTATTTCCTATACAAAGAAGCAACACGAGCAGTTCTTTCCAAAAATATTCCAACACCTAGTTCAAGTGATATATCAAAGATGGCAGCAGCAAATTGGAAACTAGAGCCAGAACATGTAAAAGAAGAGTATCGTGTAAAGGCAAGAGCTGCTTTTGGACAGTACAAAGTAAACAAGAAATCGATGATAAAAACAAGTACTACAATCCCAGTTGAACGAACAAGGAGAAGAGCGAAAACTACTCACAGTGATAGTTCTCAAAAAGTAATCACAGAAAACAATGATTTGATAGACGTATCAGATAATACCATCAGAAAGAGAATAAATTCACTTACCTCAGAGTATAAGGACTTTGATACCTTTGTGGATGCTTTCATGAGGGAATTCCATACCAGTAGAAAGAAAACAACTACACCCGAAATAATTCGACAATGAAAACCAGTTCGACTTTCATTGTTTTTCAACTATCTAATTATTGGTAATTTGAAAGTGTACAAATTTGAATAAATAACTTTTAATTATCCAAAGTGCTATACAAAAGTATTTCTTTATGGTGCCTTTCGAAAGAGATGCACACCTGTCAAGTATACTGCATCTGATAACGCAACTAGAGTGGATGTCCAAGTAAATAGGCTTGATATGGCGAGGATTAACGAGAGGATTGTGAAGATGCTTTTCGGCTATATTTACTCTTGACTGGAATGTGAGTTGCTGTATATATTTGAACAAACGTTGTTGAAATGTATCCAAAGGTATGGTTCTAATTAGATACATCAAAAGAGTTGACTGTTTTGGTGGAATGATGGATAGAGAATACCGTCTTGCTTTGCATTCTTGTTGATACATTAATGATGTCAAATCTACAAGATTACAGACCTTTTTTGATTAGTGCCGAAACGTAATTTGGTTGCTTATTGCAGCATCCTACTATACAAAGGCAATTGCCGATCCAAGATTGATTCAGTGTATAGCTTGAGTTGGGATCATCGTGCATCCAGCAACAATTAACGATTGTTATAAAGAGGTTTGAATAGAAAACAAGCCGACTCTGCAATACTAAAGAGGTTTGTGTTCGTTTTTGAAAACTACCGAACAGGGACCTACATTGACCGTAGTATAAAACGGCGGTGCAGTGTAGCTACCAAAGAAAACGTAGTCGAATGATAAAGGACCAAGTAAAGAAACCTTGTAATGCTTATTTCTGTTATCGTATGGACAAGAAACACGAGATTCTACTCAAACATCCAAAGATAAACTCTAAAGACATAGCAAAGATTGCAGGAAGGCTTTGGCGAAACGAATCGATTGATGTGAAAGAGTACTACCATCAAAAATCTAGAATTGCCTTTCAAAAGCACAAACTAGAGTATCCGAATTTTGTGTGGATTACTGGCAAGACTTGCAAACGAGAAAAAGAAATCACTTTACAGAATGAACATCCCAAACAATCACAACCACTAGTATCGCTATCCAATATTGTAGATGATTCTATACGAAATGATTGCTACCCAATATACGACCATTTTGATGATCTTGTATCCAGCTTTCTTGGTGAATTTCGCCAGGACGTAGCTCCATAATGTTATTAACAAACTCAAGTCTTTTCAAGATGTAAAAAGAAAAATGGTTGATATTTATTCAATAAATTTCGTTTGGAACCCTTCTCCAACGTATCCCTAGAGAATGGTTTCTTTTCCGGTGAGCTTCAAGAATAAAGACAGAATTTGTAAGACTAACAATTCCTCACTTTGTGTATTGCGGCACCTGGGATTATTTAACACAAGAGTTTTGCCGTCATGCTTTCGTCTTTGCCTTTCCCAATTCCATCGCATCCTCATATAAAATACACAAAAGAGGCATTGAAACCCCGAATCGGTTACGCGCAGTTCCGAACACTGGGAAACCGATTTAGATCCAATACAGCTTTTTTTCTACCACAAAATCAAGATTGTAACTGATGTTTTATTCTATAAATAAATACGATTAATACGCATATATGAACTATTGAGATTTGCTAGCCCAAATAACTTTGACTCTTCCCAGATTTTGCCTAATACTCCATGTACGTTCAAAGTATTCCACAAAGACACTTTGGCTGAGTACAGCAAGCAAAAACTCGTTAAAGCTAAGTAGGAATGCAGATTTGGCGTCTTTCCCTGCTTCTTGTTTGTTATTGCCCATTTTCAATGCAGCAGATAAAAACGAAGAAACTGCTCGAAGATAGGTTTCTTCTTCTCTTTCATCTACTTTTTTTGATTTTTGAAACATTTCCAAGAAGGAATCCATGATTGCTTTTAGTTCTACGTTGTCTAGATATCCATCGCCATCTAAATCGTAGAGGTCAAACATAAATCTTAATCTTGTATGAAGTGGTTGCTTCATTAGTGCATCTAAAACGTGAACCATCGCTGCTAGATCAACAATAAACCCGATATCATTGATATCAATACCAGGTCTTTTCTGCCGCTGTACAAAGTTAAATTGGAAGGAGCAGTAGTAGTATATGCGATCAATGATTGGCATTGCAAATTCTTCAGGGGTATTTTCATTTGTTTTACTTTGAGATTCACCTTTCAGTTAATATTCTTGTTACCTGTAGCAGTCTTGTGGAAAGGAGACACGACTTTGAAGATTCTCCTAAAATCGCTCAACGATATTGTCTTTTGTGAAGGGTCGACTTTTTGGTTAGTCGGTAGGGTGTATCTCCTTAGCAATCCCCAACCCCCTTTATTTGAGAGGGTGACTCTCATGGAAGCCTCCGCCTCTTTCTCAGACTTTGACAACTGGGCAGAAACACCTTCAGGATCCTCTTCTTCATCTCCGTGTATATACTCCAATCTTCGAACTTCGTCGTACACATATCCAACTTCATCATTGCTGAGCGAAACCTGCTCACACAGTGTACGAACCTGCGATTTTCTGTTGGTGGCTTCCATCCTGTGAACTACCGCTAATCTGTATTTCATCCTGGAAGTTTCAATGACTTCCGTTGTGATTAACGGTCCCAAGACATTACAAACGTCTCCCATCAATACGTTATATAGAGCTTTTCCAGTCATGGTGGTAACATCTCCTTTACTTTCTTGTACGGCTGGCGACACTGGAGAATCAGGACTTCCTTCTTGAATCCCCAACCTTGAAAAAAAGTCTTTCAACACTGCTACGAAAATATCGTCATCTTTACCTCGCTGTATCAACGACGGTTCATTAACTTTCAATACCCCAACAGCTACCCAAAATAGAAACTTTGGACCTTGTAAAAAGAAACTGTCCAAGAATTTGATTGCAATATGCAATGAGACTGAGTTGAGGTACAAACAGAGGAACCATGGCACAGAAAAAGTAGATAGATCGAGCTGTAGTTTGGTTAAATGTGCAGAAAGGCTCGGTAGGTGTTGCGCGACAAGTTGAGTAAATACTGCTTGGTCCACTACGCTTCCAACAAGAGTTTTGGTATAATGATCAGGAAGCAGTCTCTCTACTATTACACCTAACATCAGAGTACAAGTTACATAGCAGCCAGAAGGCATCTTCTTCCCTCAAGTACAATAGTAAAACTGCGCTGATTATATTCAAAGCTTGTGCATATCCGATTGCAGGGTTTCTCCACGAAAACGCAGTCAAAACTCGCCTTAAAGCATCTATTCCAACAGAGGTTTGATAAGCTGGATGTTCGGGTAAACTCCTACCATCAGCTCTGCTTACCTTCGTACATCCTTTTCAATCTCTTCTGCAAACGGGTTTATATTGTGCTCGTTACTCTTCAACAATCCTTCATAGTATCCCGCTGGGGGTTTAGAATACCAAGCTCCTGATATGAGCATCCAAAAATCTCCTCTGTATATATCCGGCACACCATTCGTTGAAATAATCATATCCTGGAGCATTTTCACATCCTTGATAATACAAACATCTCTTCCAAACTTTTCAAAATATTCAGACCACTTGTTCACATCAGCTTGGGTTGACCGGTCAATTTCAGAATTTGCCTTCTTTCCAACTTGAGGAAAGACAAACTTCAATCCAGTAGTTTGAATATGAAGTTTAGTGCCATGCAAATCTGCAATTTGTGGAGAATCGACCGATGTTTGTGAAACACTGCTTGTTCTTCTGTGCCTAGTCTTGATATCAACTGACTGTGGACCATTCCTTCCTCCAATAATCATGTCTTCATCAAACTTCCAATCCACCGTTTTAATTTTGGCAAATAACTCATCAGTAACCCTATCTCTGCTTTTGCTGCTTGCAAAACTAAACCAGATTTCCATTTTGTTTTTTGTTGAAATAACCAAATATCCAGACAAAGATATTGAGAGTTTCAAGCCAGTTGAAAGAGCTGTTGGCGGTTGCTTTTTGACAGAAACAATGTGGGCATATGGGATAACAAGGATGGTTTGTGGGTCTGACTGGGAGTCGAATAACATTGATGTAGAGGTTGCTTGGTTGATCAATACCGGGGGGATTGCACAGAAATTCACAAAATTTTGAGAAAGATACAGATTTCCAGTGACAAATGAAGATGTCGATTTTATGAACAAATGAGAGGGCGATTCCTCCATTGTAATTGTTTCTTGATACGAAAGCCGAAATAAATTTCTGAATTCCAAATTTCTAATTTGATCATCTAAATCTGGCAAAGAACTTACGATCGCTGTTTTAATGTGTGAATAACGAGCAATTAATATGTGCTTTGTGTCAACTGGTTCAAGTTCTGTTTGAGACTCCTGAGTCATTTCAAACACATCTGCTTCTCCTAAATTTGACTCTTTAATCTTTTGATTGGCATCATTTCCATACTCTTCTCTGGAGCGAACCATCAACAATCCTCCTCCTTTGTTCATGACATTATTGCTCAAATCGCCCGTCAAATTGGAATTGTTTTTAGAAAACATTTCGGAAGAAGCAGAGAGAGAGTTTTCTGCCCCTTTGATCAGCCTATTCATTGCTGCGTTGCATAAACTGCACAGTATGCGAAAAACTTCCTTTCTGTTTGCTGACAAGGTAAATTGATACTGAGTTAGCAAGTATTACTGATTGATCCTTGGTTCCAACTTGAATCGAATCCATAGCAAGTAATTTTTTAGAATTTACAATCTCTAGGGAATTCACATCCCGATATAGGACTGATAATTCTACATCCGCCTCTCCCGCCTCGGGCTTATCTCTCTTTCCAATAAAATAAAACGTATTTCTACATATACTTAGATTTCCTTTAATGTTTGCATCAGAAAAAGCGCATTCGTACACTGGATAAAAAACATGTTACCATTCAAAAGGACATCATCCTCTGCTCCGTTGAACTTGCTATTCAGAATCGCTTTGTATTCAGTCAATTTTGACTGCGCGGCAACGGACTGAGGGTCTATATTAATTGCTATTTTACTGGCGTGTTCCAACACCATTTCTTCAAATTGCTTGAGCAAGAGTTGATCAAATTGTTCCGTGTTCCTTTTAAGCTCTTTCGAATCCAATTTATTTAGCTTTATCAAGTAATTCTTTTCCACCCAATTCCAATCCTGTATTAGAGACAGTTACCTCGTGAATCTTTTCAAACGTATCGTCAACCGCAATCACATACTTTGCTTTCTGCGTCTGCAGGATAATCCTGAAATCATATTCCGAAACAGATTTCTTGAATCCGTCCTTTTGAGTCGATAAGTTTGAAAAGAATGACCGGAAGGTATCTGGCTTTTTAGACTGCAATATAAAGTGCGCATTTCCTGCCTTGTCTTGCCAGTTTGCGGCGGGTAGTGTCGACTGGTCGGTTGGTTTTATAAACATCAATACGCGAACTGAACCTGAAACTTTTTTCAAAACATGACTCTGGTTTTATCACCACAATATAGTAGAAGGATTTTATTTGTAGCGCAATTTATATGGCTATCGATTATAACTGCAATAACATATGAATTATATTTCTGTGCGCTGGTGTGTTTCACTGTGTGGGTAACTTCGATAAACTACTGGAGTCACCCAACCAAAGGGATACGGAGAACTATTGATATCATATGCGCCAGTCTAGGATTCTTGTATCACTTGGTGCTAGCTTATGGCAGTCTGTATCAAGTACAATATTACATGGTTGTACTGACAGGATTCTCATTATACTATCTAGCCCGACAGTCGAATAACCAAAACTGCAGTTCAATGTTTCATTGTGGGCTACATATATGCGGAAATATTTCCAATATCATTCTATACTTGGGATACAAGAAATAAACAACTCCATTCTTCAAACATTTGAATTCATGGATTTTGGTATGTTAAATGCTGCCTTTTCTTGATTATTTGTCTTGGGTAACAGTCGTTCTGGAGACTGCCTTTGTGCCAAATTGGATCTACTTGATTATAAATGCGATTGTTTATTAGCGGGATATATTTGGGTAACTATCTGCATGTTATTTGTAGTTTAGAATGGTTTGATACAAAAGTAAGTGATACAAGCCTTTAATTGTAAAATATAGAGGACGGATCAACGGTGTGAAGTTGCGGGCAAAACAAGTTAAAGTACTTTGCAATAGAACCAAAAGAAAGTTCTCTTGTCTTTAACCCAACAAACCCATCTGGTCGAATAACCATGATTCCCTTGTCGATTTTACAGGTAGAATAAATTTCCTTTCTAGTTAGAGGAACCACAACGACATCAGTAACTTGTTTGATCTTGTTTAACAAATGCTCTGTATTCCTTTGAGCATACTCAAAAGTGTCAATTGAATCAGCAAAGTACACCACTTTGAATCCAGATGTTTCAGTCAAGAAACGTTCTTTGATAGAGTCCAAAGTACATGGATTAAACCGTTGTCCAACGCCATACTGCCCATCAAAATACACCTTTTCATACGCACTTGTCAGAAAGGTAGAGTAAGTATCACATGAAAGCAGTGATTTGTAAGTAAGTGAAAACCCATGGCCAAACAACCGCTGGTATTCTTGAAGAATAGTAAATGGTGGAAGTTTTAGCATCGTAGATAAAACTGATTTCCCAAATAACGACATTGTAGTGAGGGATGTAGTCAGTTGATCGATTTGTTTCGTGACTTGAAGCAAAGCTTGGGTAGCATCTCTTCTTTCTTGTTCAAACGTGTCCAAAATGATAGGTAAGGCCAACTTTTGAAGAACCATTGCTAGCTTCCAACCTAGATTGTTGCCATCATAGATGGCATAGTTCATTCCAGATCCAGACTGTGGTGAGGTTAAATGAGCAGCATCCCCAATCAGAAAGATATTCTTTCCATTGCCAAACTTATCAACTATGCGGTTTTGTATTCTGTACCCAGATTTCCAAATTACAGTGTCAAAACCAGTAAAGTCTGGGTCCAGTTTCTTTTGTATTAATTCAGATAGAAAGCTGTCGGGCATTTCCTTGTCGAAATAGTGTTGCCCATGGTGGTCTTTAGATTCACTCAAGTACTCTTCAACTTCTGCTGTGGAAACATCCATTCCAACCATCCAATTTCCATTAGGCATTCCCATACTTAACGCTACACCAGTAGAATTACCATATATGTTCAGAGTGTTTTCATCCGTATGTTTGAGTTTGTCTCCCTTATAGTGAACGGCAACAGCAAGTGACCCAGATTCACCTACAAACGACAATCCCAAATGTTTCCTAATGGTAGACTTGCCACCTTCACTTCCAACCAAGTACTGTGTAGTGATGGTCTTGATTTCATTGTTGTGCTTTACTCGTACTTGAATCAAATCCCCTTGATCAAACTCTTGAATCTCTGTTGACCAATATACCTGTCCGCCTTTACTAGTAATATAATCTAAAAGCGTTTGCTCTACTAGCCACTGCTCAGTACCGATATACCCCTTGTGCTTGGAATATAGTGGCAACTGAAGATGATTAGTGTTCAACACACTACCGTTAGAGATAATTGAAGCACTAGTGATCCAATTACCATACGCTTGCATCTTTTCTGTTAAATCATAGCAAGAAAGAATCTCTTGCACACGTAAATGAAGAACAGAGGCTTTTGTAAACTTGCGCTTTGATGGCTGATTATCAATAAGGAGGATATCATTGGGATCTATTCCTTGGCGTAACAATTCGGCAGTGAAGGTCAGACCAGCAACACCGGCTCCAGATACTACGACTCGATATTCATGTTTCATTTTTCTCGGAAGGATGTTTTAGAACTCGGATATTTATAGCCTTTGATGATTCACCAACACACTTATCAACCGCAGATATGAATGATTCACCAAAATTAAAAAAGAAGGATCTGAATCATCTATTCTGTTTTCACTCAGGTTTCACATTAGATTCTACGGTGTTCAGTTGGTATCCAACCAGCTAGGTTCTACAGAGATATTTGCACCAAGTACTCGGCCAATTAGGTTCTAGTATGACAGTCTTCTGATAAACTAAACCAATTATACTGTACTCGACTGATAAACCAATTATACTGTACTCGACTGATAAACCAATTATACTGTACTCGACCAATTGGATTCTACTACGCTTAAAATCTAGCAAAACATTTATTGTTATTCATACAAACATACTCATATCCTCCCCATTACTAAAATCCCAAATAATAATCTTGTTATCCTATAATTAATAAAAGTTACTTGGCCACTACTAACAATCTTTGTACAATCTATCTGAACATGAAAGACCCAACTACGATGAGCGTCTTTCATATCTAGTATCAAATTACCATCAAAATCCCATATTTTGATACTTTGATCGTAGCTTCCACTGACAATGAAATCCCGGTTGAATGCTAGTGTACGGACTAGTTCAGTGTGCTGCTTTAATTCGCGGACGAGACCAGATTCTGTATTCCAGAATCTAATAGTTTTGTCATTTGAGCCACTGATGATAGTGTGTCCATCATATAAAACACACGCCAAGCCTCTAGCGTGGCCTCTAAACTCTTGAATTATGCGGAGTTCTTTAAGACACCATCTTCTGATTGATCCATCCCCACTTGCAGATACTACACTGTCGGTATGAACATAAATGCAATTTACCGCAGCAGAATGGCCAGTGAATGTGTGAAGCAGCTCTCCGGTTTTCAGATCCCACATTTTGATTGTACAGTCTTTGGAACCAGAAAATATATACTTGTCGTTAAATCTTACATCCAGAACTGGTAATTCATGTCCAGTCAGTACTTTTAATGTTTCCCCAGTTATTGTATCCCATATTCTAATGGTAGTATCTGAGCTTCCAGATATTATATACTGTTCATTGAACTGGAGACACAAGACGGAACCGGTATGTCCAGAAAGTGTCCTGTAGCATTTATAGGTTTTCAAGTCCCAGTATTTGATTGTCTGGTCTCTTGAACCACTAATAATCTTTTCAGAGTCAAATTGAATACAGTAAACAGCATCCGAGTGTCCAGCCAAACTCTTTCCATCTACAAGCCCATTCCTCCAATTCTCATCCAGTCTCATTCTTTTTTGGTATAATTCATTCCAGTTCGCAATTGGTCCTCTTGGGGGAGTGAATGACCGTAGGTAAAACTGCTTCCAGACCATTGAATCTTCTCTGACAGATTTCCATGCTTTGGAAACAAGAAAAGTAGGATCAGAGATACTGGTATATCCCAGTATGTAGGCAGCTAATTCAAGGGGAAGGGCAGAGATAAAGTCTGTATCAGTAATAGGTACCTATTTTTGAAATATCTTCCCCAAAGGCAGAGTCAGTCGCACTATGGGGTTCGTCGTCGTAATGAACGGTTTCTTTAATCAACAGCTTGGAGGGCGGGCCTTTCTTTAGCCACCTATCGTTAGGTTTAAATTACTTTTTAAACATAAAGTTTACAAGGCGAAAAAACTTTAAATACTCTCAGCCACAGGAGGAGCCAAACTTTGTTTCACCAGAGATCATTAATCAAAAAAGTCATTTGCTGAAACAGATTGATTTAGTAACGTTATTCAACGTATACCATCTTGTCCTCAAAGCAAGGTGCCCTGTGATCAATTTGATTTCCTGCTGGATTCCAACGCGCCACTCTTACAAGTTGATGTATGATAATCTGCTTGTCAAATATGATTAATTTAATACCCGTCAAATATGATAATCTGCTTGTCAAATATGACTTGTCAATCCTCTTTATTGATCAATTCTATTTCAAAGTGCTGAGGTAATCCAAGACAATCTTCAAAGCTATTGCAGCAGATCTCTCATTAAAGTGAGATCCATCACAGGTACAGTAGAAACCTCTCGCGTCCCCAATACTATTATAGGAATAGTAGCCAAGAGTAAGCTTGTACAGAGAGTAAATGTAAATCATCCTCGATGGATTGATCATAAAAGTAAGGTTATCAGATTCTATCTTTACTGCCAAATTGTTTTGCCGACACAAATCAGAAAGCGGAGTGTAGAAATCCAAGAGTGAGTAATTCGATTTTGTACAAATGATTTCATCAATCACCCCATTAAAAGCGCGTAGCCGATCGTTTAAATTAGTATCCAATCGTTCCCCAATGGGCTTGATGTTCCCAATCCCTATTGGAACCTCCCCATACATTTCCGAAAGAAGGCTTAGTAGCTCCAACATTTCGATTTTGAATTCCTCTGGACTGGAATCTGGCCTTCCTTTCCTTCCATTGCCAAAAAACCCTTGCTTCAATTCAGGAAATGAGGCGTATACATCATTCCCACCTGCAATAATCACTATTGCTTTCGGCTTTTCAATTTGCAATGTTTTTACTTGTTCAATAATCCCAGGCAATTGCACCCCATTAATACCATAATTCAGTATTTTTAGACCGGATTTATCTAGCTTATCTACCCATGGAGTACCAAGCGTTCCAGCGACGAGAGAAGTTCCCAAGACCAAGAGCGACATTCTTTTAAAAAAGAAAACAATGGAAATATCCATTCATTTGGTCAAGTGAATCAGAATCAGCTGAGAATAATTTCACTTTTTAAAGCAAGAAATTTCAAATCAAAAAAATGTCCTTCAAAGTCAACTGGCCTTCGTTTTCAAGCGATTTCATTGAGAAAGCTACAGAGCAACTGACTACCGCTCTGAATACCGGAAAGAAACCAGAAAATATTGTGGGTGATATCACAGTAACTGCTTTGAACATGGGAACCAAGGTAATCAAGATTAATTCCAGCCTCCAGATCTAGAGATTTTGGAAATATCAGAGTTGATTCAGGATAGGTTTAAGGGAATATTCAAATTACAATACCAAGGCGATGCTTCCATTGTTGTTCAAACTCAAGTGCAAGCAAACCCACTTTCTATTCCGCCAAATGGGAGACTGCTAGGATCAAGGACAATGCTCTTAGCCCACCGCCCTTTAGGTATTTGTTATTAACCAAGTGGTTCCCATGCAAATGAGAATATCGAAACTGAAACTCAAAGGAATCATTGTACTGGTAGTCGACAAGGAAAGAGGAATCACCCTAGTATTTAAAAACGACCCGCTAGAATCAGTCAATGTGAATTCTACTTTTGATAATATACCAAATATAAGACAACTGTTACAACGCCAAATTGAGAAACAGCTGCGAAACATGTTCCAAGAAGAATTGCCTCAAATGATCCACAACTTGTCTCTGTTATTGTTACAAAAAGAAATCAGCAAAAAGAGTGAAGAAACGATGCCTTTGAATGAAAAGTTTTCAACTGATTTGCCACATGATTTGAAATGGAGAGGTTATTCATATTAACCTAGGCAACGATCCTGTTTCTGGGTATAGCTCTGATGAAGAAAGAAGCGGATATATTCTATACAAGTCGCTTAACAGCTCGCAAGAAAATGCTGAACTTGGATTACAGAAATTGGTAGATTCTAGAAACAGTTCCAGGATTTTTATTGAAGAAGATATCGAAATTCAAGGTTATTACCAAGTAGGATTAGGAAAGATGTTGAATAACCAAGCTTTTGGTAACTATATACTAACCAGATATGCATGTTACACCTCCAACACCTAGCAAACGATCTAGTTTTATTGGCATGTCTCCAATGGCAAACAGATCATATAAACCATCTAGACCTATATTTGTTGATGATGATAGCGAATCTGTACATTCAGCATGGACAGCTCCGCCAACTTCAAACGCACAACCACTATTACAAACTGATGGAATGCACTACCAACGACCAAGTGTGCACAAACGCCCGTCTAATTTGACAACAAAACCAACTGTAATTAAACCAAGAATGTCACCCATTCAAGAAACACCTGAAAACTATAGAGTAATATTATCACCGTCGGATAACGAAGTTACCGCACACTTGGCCAATTTAATGACCAGCCACTTGACAATATCTCCAAACACTCAAGATTTAAAGAATTTCACTTTTAGAGGGAATTTACCATATTCTAGCAGTCAAGTTGGTTTAGATATAATGGAAACTCAGAGTTTGCCTGATCAGTTTAGTTATAGGCGGTCAGTACATAGACGGAAGGCTCATAGGAGGATACATACTGTTAAAGTACCCACTGGGATGTTTACGCCTAGTCGTCCAGCTTCTGAAAGTGGAGATGTATTATAAAAAATATTCATTGTCTATATGTGTTTCGATTCTAGTATGACTCAAGACATTTGAATGTAATCGCTGTCTCAAAACAAGGCTTTTGGTGAGTAAAAAGATCAAGCGTATGTTTCGCATTTGCGGATCATAAAGCAGGCAGTCGCTTCCTTGAGTCGCGTGCAATGACATGCAAAAGAATTACGAAATCTATTCTTGTAATAGAATCAAATTGTCTTTTTGCAATCTCTAAAAAGAACGTTTTCCCTTGTTTTTCAAATTACGACAACCTCCTTGTGATAATTCAGCCAAGTGCGGTGAAAATACTTGCATTCTCAAAAGAAGTGCCCGAGAAAATCAGGGCCTGCCTTTTGCAGCTGTCAATCATCCAGCCGAAAATGCCATTGCAGAAATAAAACCATAATTGTTGAGTTCTATTCAGAGTCTGTAAAGCGGGTTATAGTTATCGGTTTCCGCCTGGAAAAGATACCCGACTGCAGGCTCAATAAATGAATTGCATGGAAATTTGACTAGCCCAAACCAGCAAGTTTCTGGGGCGTGACTGATTAGGAAACGAAACTGCTGCAGTTGCTTCGCCCACACAAAGGTATTTAAACCGCCCATATCTTTACTCACCAACATGAAATTGACAATCTTGACTGCTATCGCTCTAGTTTCGGCTACCCCAATGCCACAAGCTGATCCACAAAACTGCAATCAGCTGTGTCACAAACGATTTCCTTTTGGAAACCAATTAGGCAGACTCATCCAATGTCAAAATGTATGCAAAGCTTGTGCTCAACACTGTGTAAAAGAATTTCCATTCGGTAACCAATTAGGTGAACAGAACCAGTGTATTGCTCAATGTACACCAGACTTTGTTTTACCAACTACTGCTGCTGCACAGCCAACTACTCAAGCTGCTCCACCTGCTCCAACAGCAACTGTATTCGCAAACTGTGATGCCAAATGTGCAGCAAAGTTTCCATTTGGCAATGAACTTGGACAACGCAACCAGTGCGTGACTCAATGTCAGCAGTGCCAAACCAACTGTAACAACCAGTTCAAGTTTGGTAACCAGCTTGGTAACTTGATTAATTGCTATAGAACTGTTTGCCAAGTTCAACCACCATTTTAAAATAAACTAGTAAATAAATCTACTATTGAATATAGATACTTTGTCAAAAGTTTCATTTAGGATGTATATTTGTTTTGGGATTAACTACAGTGCTAAAGATTGTAGCACCGTGAGAATCAACTACACTAACATACGCTTCGTTTCCCTGGATCTTGCACGAGATGAAACCTGCCAAATGGTCTTTACTCCATTGGTTTGCGTTCTGAGGTTTACATCCACCACCATTAACGTCACCCCCAGCTCCACTTGTAAAGTAAGGAGTTCCTGATGGACTAGTACCGTAATCCAACGAATGAACATGTCCATTAATGTACATTTGTATATGATACTTTTCCAACAAGGAAGCTAATTGATTCAAGTTTCCTTCTGCACCACAAGGACCATACCCTAATGGATGATGACCAAATACAAATACCCAATCAGAAGATTGTGATTTCAACAACAGATTTTCGATTTCGTTTAGTTGTGATTCAACTGACCACTTGTTTTTGCTTATTTGTTGCTGGAATGCGTCAAACATACCGTGACAGTCTTGCAAGATCCACGGTTGGGTGTTTGGCCCGTATGCTAGAAAGTTTGTGTCCAAGTATACAAAGGCTGCCGTTTTAGAAGATGGTAGCTGCACACTAAAAGACCAAAAGAAATCGTCCATTCGCCATCCATTCTGTTTGTATTGGATCTCTGCCCACGGGTTGCCATAGCAATAATCATGGTTTCCTAGCATCGCATGCCACGGAAGCTCACGTAGGTAAGGCTGGTTGGCTTTAAATGGTTGATACCAATTTGAATCCCATTGTGAATCATCAATACTCTTTACTCCATTATAGTAAATGTTATCCCCAACACCAACAATATGCGCTGCTCCTGTATCTCTAGCCCAGCCATTCATTGTAGTAGCAAGTTGATCTTGGACGGCGTTATGTGTAAAGCCGTAATCCCCAACAACTAGAAATGAATAATAGTCTTGAACTATCGGAGAGCTTGCAGCAGCAGCAGTTAGTAGTGAAAGCATCCAAGCAAAGATGTTCACGCTTCTTTTTTAAATCAAATGATCAATCAGTACAACGTGCTCTGG
Source organism: Boothiomyces sp. JEL0838 (assembly GCA_027604245.1). Taxonomy (NCBI): domain Eukaryota; kingdom Fungi; phylum Chytridiomycota; class Chytridiomycetes; order Rhizophydiales; family Terramycetaceae; genus Boothiomyces; species Boothiomyces sp. JEL0838. The sequence continues at coordinate 26,414 of JADIIY010000072.1, forward strand.
TTGCCTAATTGGTGACACATTTGGATTACAATCTTATCGCCGTTTAATTACAAACAATCAAAGCGGTATATACTCTGCTGGGTTTACTTGCTTTAATTCAATGCATGAGATGGAAATACTAGTGTGATCTAACTCAATATGGTGGGATTCTTCCCATATAACCACTCGGTTTAATATGCCGGTGCATAAACAGTCTTTGTTTCCAGATAATCATGATGGTGCAGATTGTAACAACTTGGTCAAGCACAATTTAGTCCAAGTCTCGTGAGAAAAATGACTTGCCCAAAATGACCGACAACTTGAAATTATACACTTATTGGAGGAGCTCATGTTCATGGAGAGTCCGCATCGGATTGAATTACAAGGATATTCCGTTCGATCCTATTCCAGTAAACTTGGTCAAAGGAGAACAAGTACAAAATCTTTAAATAGAAAACTCCAGAGTACAAGGAAAAGAATCCTAATGGTGTGGTACCATCTCTCTTATTCCCTGATGGCAAATTAGTAATTCAATCGTCAGCAATTTTGGAGTTAGTGGACGAATTGTACCCTCAGAAACCATTGCTTCCAAAAGATCCGTTCAAGAGAGCAACTGTTCGCTCCATCTGTGCATTAATCGGAAGCGATATCCAACCAATTCAGAACCTCCGGGTACTAAATTATGTAGGTGAAACTAAACAAGAATGGGCAGCTCATTTCATTGATCTCGGATTCCAAGGTATTCTCTCTTAATGCAGCATTGGAGGCAATGTTGATCAAGCACGGTGGAAAATACTGTTTTGGAGATGAAATTACATTGGCAGATGCATACCTCGTTCCTCAAGTTTACAATGCAAAGAGGTAATCACGACTGATTTAGATGGGGCGTTGATATGAGCAAATATCCTGTCATCACTGCTATTAACGACCGCTTGGTAGAGTTGGAACCATTCAAGAAATCCGACCCTTCCGTGCAAGTCGATGCTCAATAAAATCAAAATTCCTTATCGCAAAAGCGCGAATTTGAGATTCTTTTTTTCCAAAGCTAAAAATGGTAATTCTGAACTGAACAAAGTCTGAAGTAGAAGAAACAATAAAGCGCTTATCGTCGCATAAAGGAGTCGAGGGAATAGTCATCGTAAATATGGAGGGTAAATACAAGTAACGCAGGCATTCCCATCCGCACCACTTTGGACCACGAAAAGACTATTCAACATTCCGCTTTAATTACTCAATTGACCGCAAAAGCAAAAAGTATGATTAGAGATTTGGATCCGCAGGTATTTTGTCCTAAGATAGAATGATTTGACTTTTCTAAGAATTAGGAGCAAGAAGCATGAGATTATGGTTGCACCAGGTACTCTGAATTAATGTAGATAAGGAATATATTTTAATTGTATTGCAGAACCCTCAACATCACTAGATGTTAATAAATTATTCGTAGTCTATCGCGTTACTTTTTTGACAACAGCAGAAAGACCATTTTTGTACCCGCACTATGCGCCTAAAGATCTGTGATTGGATATCGGTGGTTCCATTCCCTACATCATAAATTTATGAGGCAGAGATGGTTGTGCTACAAGATGGAAATTTAATCCCCACAATAATTACACCGCAGTTAGATCTAAGGGATTAGATTGCCTCCGCATGACCCACTGCTCAATCTATCAGACTTGACTTTCGTCACAATACGCTTTGACCAATTTAGAATTTTAAAGAACCTGGGCGAAGCAAGTACGAATCTTTACACTGTATTATCACAATTTCAACCCCATCAATAGCTTACTATTACCATTCCGGATTGCGCTCTCTGCTTCCGATTAGGAACTAAATTTAATTCTTGTTGGATTTCACCAATCACAAACTCGAAATGCAAGTACAGTGTTCCTCAGCCACAATCTTACCGCAAGATTTAAAGGGATCAACGGCGAAAAAATTTTAGAAAATGAAAGTTACTTTTGACGAGACAAGAATAGACATTGACGATAATCTCCCTCCTCCATTACCGCCGCGAAAGGTAGAGCCGCAGCAGAAACCGACGGGGTTCTTTGCAAGCTTCTTCAAACAACCAGAACAACCACAACAGTCTTGGTTCCAGCGTACATATTACTCTTTCTTCAAAGCTGAAGAGCCTACACAAGATATCCCTCTGACTACCCGCAATACTAGAATACAATCCCAGCAATCAATGACCAACTCTACAATATCCATAGAATCCGCGGAACAATGCACTCTGTGCCTTGGCAGTAAAACATTCCAGAATGAAAAATGTCCATCCTGCAATGGTACAGGCACTGCGCAATTCAAACAAAATATTTTCGACAAATCAGTTTCCTATATTTCAAATCTGTTCAAACCTAAACCAAAGAAACAACCAGAACTTCCGACTATGCATGCAAATACTTCTCACGCTTCCGTTTCAACTCTACTTACTCAAGAAAGCGTAGAGTTGTGTTCGCTTTGTTATGGCACCAAATTGTTTAATGGTCACAAGTGTATTAATTGCGATGGCAAAGGAAAAGCACATTCCAAGAACAAGCTGGTTTCCTTCTTTTCGGATATGAAAAAGAATATTAATCAATGGTTTACAAAGGAAGAGAAACAGGGGGAGCAGTACCAAAAGCGTAGCAAAATCCTCTCTGTTAGAACCCTTAGAAAGACCAATTCATTGGATCCCGGAGTTGCTAGTGATTGGGCTAGAGAAAAAGTAAATGCTCCAACTGCTCCAAAGAAAGTTGTATCTAAACCTTCTGCTATCACATCACCAAAGCTTGCTGCTCTATTTGAAGATTTGCAGGCTGCATCTGAAATTGATTTTACTGATATTTGCGTTCGCCATACTCATTCTGTTGCATAAATAATATATATTGTTACATTAAACATCTCTTGCTTGGGCTCTTTTTTATTCCAGGCTTTTGGTACTCTTGAGGCTATATAAAATAGCATGAATTGATCTTATATTACCATTCACAAGGATTCCACAGAATGACGCGTACTCGTTTCTTTATGATATTTCAATCGCTGTGGACTACTTACCAGTGTCAAGGGGTACCATCTTCCTTTCTGATATTCAACGATTCCCTAAACACAGTTCCACAATTCTACTACTGGATTAACTATATTCCCTATTGTGGGTATAACAATTTCCCAACTACCACTGGTGAAGGATGTTGTGTAAACTCAATTGACCTTGGAGAAGTTGACGGATCGCAAGGTAGAACTAGCTGGTTGAATACTGAACTTGGTCAAGATTGGAGTGTCTACAATGCTGCTCATTCTCAAGCTAACGGACATACATACTGTCAAATTACAAATACGACTTTGGGTATTTACAATGACACTGTAACTGCATATTTTCTAACAAATAATGAGTGTATATACGGCGGCAAGTGCGACGGAAACATCCTTTCCATTTACCAAGATATTTCGTGTCAAAACCTAATTGAAACTTTTAATGTACGACCAGGAGTAGCAGAGTATCATTCGTCTATTGGACATGTATCAGTATCATTATTCACTTTTACAGAAGCAAAAAACTATGTGAATTGGATAACTAGTGCTCCAGGAGGTGAAATAGTCAACCAAACCAAATCTGTATTTGATAAATTATCTGTGCTATTCTACGCAGTTGCGATCGCTATTGCGACAGGAGTGTTGCTATACTATCTTCAAAGGCGAAAAGTGTATTTCCTTATCATGGCTGCTGTTTGTGCAGGTAGAACTGTTCTGTACACTGTATACTCGTTCACCGTCTATACAGACTCTCTTAAATTAGCATGGACAAACACTTTTCTCGATGCTTCAAAAATCTATTACTTGTTTGGCAACTATCTTTCTTGCTCAATGGTTAATCGGATACTAAACATCCATAGCGATTACAAAAGATTCATTTCTTATACACTCGTGACCTTGATTTATGTTGGGCTAGAGGCACCAATGTTATATCAAGATTATCTTTTAATTCTGGCAAACTTTGAAACGATTGACTTGAACTTGTACTACTCTGTTAGTTTGATAGCCTACTCGGCAGATAATGCTTACACTGTCATTATGTTTATCGTTGATTTTGCCCCAGTTCTACTATTATTTATGAAAATTGTACATCAAAGAAGGCTAGTCCAGAAAAAGAGGGGCGAAATAACCAATTGGAAAGCTCTGGTTTTAAAATATTGGAAAATCTTGGTTATATTTGGCTTTCAGTTGTTTATTGTGGGTGTGTACGTGCTGTCAAACTATATTACGCACTATACAATATGGCTGGGTAGTGACCAAGCAGTAATCGATATGACTTCAATTTTTGTCTGCATTGCTAATAACCATTATCTACTTATTGTCATTCTATATGAATACCTCACTATGTACGTTGCGGAGTTTGTTAAACCTGCTAAAAAGCCTCAGTTGGTTGTAGCAGCGGATTCAAATTCAAAGACTGTTGAAAAGACAGCAATGATAAGCGGTACAGTGAAAATGAATTGACCATATCTCAATAAAATGCTGTTAATTAGCGCTAAAAGTAGAATGTAAGCTCTGTAATTTGACCTCAGACCCAGAATCAAAGTTTCTATTATTGTGGTTGTTAAGCTCGCAGTAACCTCAGACAATCGTCCACCATTCAAAATGCAGCGATCAAGTTTGTAATTTTTGGTGACGTGATACCAGTGATGATATTTCAGTCAATATGGAGTACATATGGTTGCCAAGGAATTCCAAATGCTCTCTTGGTATTTAATGGCACACAGACTCCTGATTACTATGCAATAAACCCAATTCCCTACTGTGGGTTTGATAATTTCCCCTCATCTTCTGGAGAAGGATGCTGTGTTTCTTCAATAGACTTGTATGCGTCTGAAGGCTACAAAAGCTGGCTAAATACTGATATGGATCTTGGTTGGAACACTATGAATGCTGCACACAAGTCAGCAAATGGCCATTCCTATTGCAAAATCGATAATACCAATTTGGGAAGGTTTAATTTTACAGTTACAGCATACTTTTTAGATAATGGCGAATGCAACTATGGAGCCATATGTAGCGGCTCTAATCTTTACATTTACCAAGATCAAGAATGTACCAACATCACGAATTCTTTTTCAACACTAGATCCAAAGATTTACGAGACTGCAGTTGGTAATGTATCTGTTTCAGCATTTACATTTACCAATGCTTCGAATTATGTGAATTGGGTAACCAGTGCCCCAGGGTATGAAATTGTTCCTGGATTCAGTTCAAATTTAGAGAGATTTTCGTGTGTTTGTTTCATTGCTTCCCTGGCAATATCATTTGGAGTGCTAGTCTATTATATCTGGCGACGGAAGGTTCTCATGGGTATATTTTCTGGTATTTGTCTCGCTAGAAGTATCGCAATAGTTGCATATACATATACAGTATTTACTTCAGATTACGTTCTCAGCTGCACTACCTTTTTCATTGACATTTCCAAAATGTATTTTATGTTTGGAAATTATGTTACCTGTCACCTGTTGAATACACTGTGGAATATCCAATATGATAGAAAACGCGTTGTTTTGTTCATTCTAGTCACCGTCGCCTATATTGGATTGCAGTTCCTTATACTGGTGCAGGATGTACTACTCTTGTCTCCTCAGTTGACCTTAGATGCTGCAACTTACTCTGCATTGTTTGGAGCGGCTTATTTGCTGGATAATATCTACACGGTTCTTGCTTTTGTCTTTGACAGCACCCCAGTTCTGATGTTATCAATCAAAATTATGCTGCAAAAGATTATAGTACTTCAGAAAAAAAATCAGGACATTTCGCTCTTGGAACTGTCAAAGCATTATTGGAAAATATTTCTGATATTATTTATGGAGATATTAGTAGGAATGGTATACCTGATCGTAAACTACGTTTCCAACACCACCATTTTACTAGGCAGTGACGTTGCAGTGCTTTGCACTAGTGGCATCTATTTGCTTCTTCAAAACAGTCACTATTTGCTTTTGATTTTGTCTTTTGAATACCTGTCCATTTACACAAAGGAACTCGTTAAACCAGATAAAAAAGTGCCTGAAAAGCCTGTTGAGGTTGAAAAGTCGGTTGATAAAACCACAGTGATGGACCAGACTCAAAAGATTTCCCAACAATGAAAATCTAATTGCTGTTGATAGTTTTTTATGTTTTCTTGCTAATCGAATGAATGACGTTTTACTTATGATTTTACAATCAATCTGGACAACTTTTGATTGCCAAGGTATACCCTCTTCATTGCTCCTTTTCAATGATTCTAGTCCGCCACAAAACTACTATATCAATCCCATTCCTTATTATGGATTCAACAATTTTCCCAGTACCAATGGAGATGGCTGCTGCATGTCTTCAATTGATTTACAAGCATCAGGAGGATTAACAAGCTGGATCAACACATACTTGGATAACACCTGGACGGAAACAAATGCTGCGTATAAAATGGCAAATGGAAATACTTTTTGCAAAATGGAAGGAATTCAGGTTGGAAACTACACTCAGACACAGTACATTTTAAATAATAACAAGTGTATATATGGCTACACGTGCAATAATACAATGATGACAGTTTATCAAGAAAATACGTGTCAAACTGCACTGAATTACTTTGCTGTCAATGAAAATGGAGTCAATAATTATCAATCAATTTTAGGAAATGTTTCCGTATCACTCTATCAATTTACTGGTGCCAAAAATTATATTTCATGGTATGCCTATGCACCAGGCTACGAATTTGCACTGAGCACTGGGTCTTCCATTGAGCAGTTTGCGATATTTTGTTTTGCAGTTTCAATACTCATTTCGTTATGTGTCTGGGTGTACTACCTTCCTCGTAAAAAGTGGTTAATCATTACCATGGTGTCCATTTGCTTTGCAAGAACAGTAACGTTTGTGGCATATTCTTATGCACAATTTCCAACCGTTTTATCTCTCACTTGGACTTCATTTATCCTAGATATTGCCAAAATATACTTTTTGTTGGGGAACTATGTTACTTGTGTAATGATGAGCAAGATCTTTAACATCAAGAATGATCCCAAGAGATTCGTTTTGTATGGCTTTGTTACTCTTGCGTATGCGGGCTTGGAGTGCATGGTATGGTATCAAGACGTGATGGAAATGTACCCTGAAACGATACCCGATCTTATTTTCTTTGAAAAGATATGTGCAATCGCATACTTGACGGATAATATTTATACGGATTCATCTTCTTTTTTGATAGCTTGCCGGTATTGCTGTTGTTTCTAAAGATTGTTGGACAGCAAAAGAAAACCAGGATTAAAGAAGGGCTTGATTCCTCTATCAGCGCAATGATAATACAGTACTGGAGAATGGTGCTGATAATGATTTTGCAAATGTGTGCCGGAATAACGCATCTGCTGCTCAACTACATTTCTAATTCAACAACACTGCTTGGGAGTGACAAAACAGTACTATCAATGTCGGCCGTTTTCTTGCTAATTCAAAATAATCACAATCTGCTGATTATTATATTGTACGAATATCTTTGTGTCTTCACTTGGGAACTCGTCCAACCAAAATCTATTGAGCCAGCACCAGTTAAACACGTAATGTTACTAGACCTTGTCAAGCAACCATCAAACAATGTAGAGGGGACGGCAATAATGAGCGGAACTGTTGAAATGAAATAAATCTTTATTCTTTCAAAATCACGTCATCATGTCAATCTTTCAATCGATTTGGAATACTGCAAATTGCAAAGGAGTTCCAGATGCCTTTATTATATTTAACCAATCAGTTGGTCCGCCTTATTTTATAAACAACTGTGGTATAGGGTATTGCGGAATGGATAATCACCCTTCTGTATCGGGTGCTGGCTGCTGTACCTCATCAGTAGATTTATCACAAACGAATGGAATATATAGCTGGCAAAGCACACTATTGGATCATGAATGGACCAAGGAAAATGCAGCCTTACCCACTGCTAATGGATTTGATTATTGTAAAATCAGCACTGCAGATAGTCAAGCATTTACTACAAACAACACTGTTTATAATACTGTCAACTCTTTATATTTAAGATATAATGGTGGCTGCGTGAATGGGGTAATTTGTGGAATATCGTCAATTACTTTCTATCAGGATAATCAATGTACTGTAAAAATCGAACAATATCCAATACAGTCAAATCAAAGTGTATTCTACAATACAATGTCTTTTGGTAATGTTAGCATATCCCTTGTTCAATTCTCAAATGGGATGAATTACATTGACTGGGTAACTTATGTTCCTGGTGGGGAGCTGGTGCCTGGAATATCCTCTGGCGCAGAAATATTCTGTTTAATTGCATTTATTTTAGCAACAGTAATGTCAGTTCTTGTATTGCTGCACAATCTACTATTAAAAAGTAAAAAATCAACATATCTGGTGATAATGGCTACCTTAACATTCTTTAGAACAGTATCATACTTTATTTACACTTACTATGTCATTCCTACAGCGTTGATGCTGAGCATTTGGACCTTGACATTGGATTTCTTGAAGATATCTTACATGTTTGGTAACTTTATCACATGCACCCAGTTGAACAAAATGATCAAATTCCATTTCATATATTTTGAATATATACTATTTATATCGGTAATATTCACTTGGATAGGCATGCAGTTCCTCAATTTTTATACGGATATTCTAGAGATTTTCCCCCAGTGGATAACCAGCGACTCTTACTTTTCAACATTAATGTACTTTGCATACCTCACAGACAATATCTATGTATGCTTTGTGTTTATATTTGACATGTCTCCAATAGCATACATGTTCATCCAATTGATACAAACTCAAGTCAAGAAAAAGAACGAAAATAGGATATCCATTTATGAACTTTTTTGGAAATATCGATTTATTTGTTCAATCTTTATTTTGCAGTTATTCTCTGTGATCAGCTATATGGTAGTAAACTACCTCGCAAACGAGACCAATTTGCTGGGAAACGACAAGTTGGTACTAGCTATCACAGGGCTGTATATTCTACTCCAAAATTTACACAACGTGCTTGTATTAATACTGTATGAATACCTCAAAGTAATTACGTGGGAATTGGTGAATCCAAATTCCGAAAATAATACGATGGAGAAACCGCATTTCTTGCGTTCAAACAAATCTATAAAAAGAGGAAAGAGCACAAAGGCAAAGAGCACGAAAAGTGTGCAAATAGAAAAGACTACATTTGTGGAAGCAAAGACTATCAAGATGTAATAATAAAACAATTGGAACTTGCATTTTATAGTGTCGCATATCCCTAGTGGTTGATTAGAGCTCTACAACTTGGGTTTTACTCAAGTGCCAGATGGTATTTCCATTGTAATCAAGAGAGGTAATTCTCAAAGGACGCTCATAGATGAAATTCGGATCTATTGCTGTTGCTGATCAGTCGTGAAATAAGCACATCCTTGCCGAAACAAGATAAACTATAGTCACAAAAAAGTTTTCGGAAATTTGAATGCTGAGACTTCGCTGGTTTAGCATCCCATCCACTGTAAAAAGTTACTTTCAACATCAAATTGATATAAAGAAAATACCGAGACAAGTTATAGATGAAGGGCTTCAATCACTTGAATCAGAGATTGCAAATTTAAACTCGCTGGTGCTACAGCAAAGACAAATGAAAGAAAACCTACAGCAGCTATCAACTGGGTCAAGCGCTGCTCTACAGATGACGTCGAAATCTGAATTGGTATATTCTGGGCTGCTAAGAGTATCTAATGTTAATATAGAAAGCAAAGGAATGCAAATCAGTATTGGAGAATATTAAACTGCAAAAAGATGTCAATGCTCAGCAAATATCTGCGATATCACCCTACTGGGAAGGCGGTAGGTTCAAGTGGGATTTTGAAGCACCTTTAGGATTTATACTTAATCAATAAATGGCACTGTGACCGATAGTTTGTGCAATGGACCCGTTCTTGTCCCTTGTCTTTGGGCTAATATCTTATAGATGAACTGGGTTGGCTTGTGGGAACTGCCAAAGTTTTTTTGCTAGAATGTCTTTGCTAGTCCTGTTGCCTCGTAGAGAGCACAAGGAGTGAAAGTCTATAGAACAAAGGGTTGGCTGTCTACTATGTGCATTCAGAGGCACAAGCATTTACCTTTCCTCTGGTTTCTTTTGGTTGTTACTGTTTCATGGGCTGCTGCTGAAAGCTGGTGCGCTATTTTTGCCATTCGCCTTTTTTTCAGTCTCAGGTCCTCAATTGTTGGCTCATAGTGAAAAAGCCCACACTGTTTCAAAATGAGCGCCCATCAAACCCTGTATAAAAGAAACCTGAATCTTTGGTTGTTTTAGAAACTTTGTAGAAATGATTGGACATATCTTCTATTTAATCGCTGCTGCACAAGCCACAAACTATTATTACGGAAACACAGAGTATGGAAACGCCAACTTCCAAGGTAATGCTGCTTCCTCAGATGCAGCAGCTACTACTGCTGCTGATGTGCCAGTAGTTACAACTGTTGCAGCACAAACTACTGCTGACACACAAGCTACAACTGACGCAGCAGCAGCCCAAACCACTACTGTTGCACAGGCTGTAAATAATGGAAACAATAACCAAGCTACTACTGATGCTCAAGCCACTACCACTGCTGCAGATGCTGGAAACCAGGGCAAAAACCAAGGCGGCAATGCCCAAGCAACTGATAATGCTCAAACCACCACAAATGCTGCTGCTCAAGCTACTACAGATGCTGCTGCTCAAACCACTACAGATGCTGCTGCTGCTCAAGCTACTAGTGATGCCCAAGCATCCACTGCATCTGACGCTTCAGCAACTTCAAGCTCGGCTGCTTCTGCTCAAACCTCTGCTGCAGCTATTGCAAATGTTGACTCTTCAGCATTGCCAAATGGAATTACCAACATCACACAGCCTCCAACCAGTGAATTCTGTAAGCAATTCCTTCCAAATATTCCAGAAAATAATGGTACTCAATTGAAACAAGGTGGCCAATCCTGTTCAAGCACTCCGATGGGTCTTGTTCCAGACTTGAGCAAGATGATTAGTTCTTTGATTATTTCTCCTGAATATGGCGCTACTATCGATGCTTCAAAGAATAACACTGTTGTAGTTAAAACTCTTAATTTGGAAGCTGGCTTCTTTAACAACCCAAACACCCAGTATTATTTGGTTCCTGCCACCCTCAACAAGAACCAAATCTTGCAAGGCCATCAACACGTCACTGTTGAACCACTCATCAACGGAAACAACCCTCTAAACCCAAGAAACTTTACCTTCTTCAAGGGAATTAACGATGCCTCTGTAGATCCACAAAAAGAGCTTTTATCTGCTACCATTCCTGCCAACACTTTGAAGAATGATGGTGTATACAGAATCTGTACCATTTCTGGAACAGATGGACATCAAACTCCAGTTTCTCCTGTAGTCAAGAGAGGTTCTCAAGATGATTGTATCCGTGTCAATGTAATCAACTCCAAAGGTGGTCCACTTCATTCTAATGTTGCTGATGACTCTGCTCAAAATACTCAAATCACACAAAATGGACAAGGTACTGGTCAATCTGCTACAAACGACAACTCTGGAAAGGATGCTGCTGGTGGTAACATGAACCAACAGATGGCTGATAAGAATGCACAAATTGGTGTTGATCCAAATGCTGTTAATGGACAAGGTGCTCAAGTGATTGTCAATGGTGGTGCTGGCAATAACAATGCCAACACTAACACTGGAAACACCAACACCAATACCGACACTGGTAACACCAATACCAACACTGGAAACACTAACACCAATACCGACACTGGAAACACTAACACTGGCAACACTAACACTGGCAACACTAACACTAATACCAACACTGGCAATAACAATGCCAACGGTGGAAACATCCAAGTTAACAATGGTAATACCAACCTCAATGGAAATACCAATACTGGTAACAATGATAAGCAGCTGCTTTCCCAACTCAAGGCCTTGGTAAACCAAATGCTTACTGTCCTTCAAGGATCAAACTGAATTTAAATATTAAAAATAAAAAGTTGTTTAAATCTATATACTCACCTTGGCTTGTTCGATGGCTGTGATGTTCGGTACTGGGTATATCTCGGAATGTACCAAAAGTTTAACCGGTAATTGACTGTGGCTTTCACTTTGTTATAAAAGCATACAACATTGGGTGTAATTCTAATGGTATTCAACACTCCAATTCCACAGAGCTTGGCGACAGAAATCGAAAAATGCACTAGGATCCTCAAGAAGCTTAAAATCCCACCTGCAGTACTTGAAAAAGCCCGAGGAGTCGCAATTGTCAGCATATTCAATTTCAGTGCAATAGTTTCTGGAAGCGCAGGATCAGGCATAGTGCTGGCTAGGTTAGAAGATGATGAATGGTCTGCACCCGCTGCTATTTCTACAATGGGAGGTGGTTTCAACCTCTCTATTGGCACCCACCTGATCGATGTCGTGTTTGTCTTGAACACAAGCGATGCTGTTAAAGAGTTTTGTCGTGGTGGCAAATTCTCTCTCAAAGAACTTAAATTTGCTACTGGTCCAAACGAAAACGAAAACGGAGAGTACTGCGATGTATATGTATATGAAAAATCTAAAGGTATCGCAGCACTGTTAATTCCTACCGGCGAGGTGCTGAAATCAACTGTTATTGTAGAGCGTAATGATGCAAACAAGACCTTTTATGAAAAAGAAGTGTCGATTGAAGAGCTGCTTACAGGTAAAGTGCCTGCTCCAAAAGATATCTTGCCGTTACATGATTTACTCGAATAAACTGTTTATTTCAAATCAATACTCCATCTGGTAGCAGATCCAACACCATTTCCATTCGTTTTGCCGCATCGCTGACATCTTTTGCCCCGCCTTTGTTTTTGATCAATTCCATAAACCCAGTGATTCCATTAATACCTGCTTCACCAGTTTGGAAATCAATCCCATATTCATCCATCTTGTCAATCAGTACTTGTCCACAGCAGTATCCGTGCAACCCATTCTCTGATATATACTCGAAAACACTTTCGTAATCGCCCATCTCTTTGACGGAAGGAATATAAATCAAATCGTTCTGCGTACAACTGTGGATGCTTGGAAGCAGATCATCAGCGCGCAAGTGAATAAACTGGTTCTTGATGTCGTAATCGGAAGCAAGCACTTTAAGATTGTAATCCATTTGGCGCATAGATCCCAACACAACCGCTACTTCCAATAGATCTACCTCTCCAAGTATCAGTACGTATATGCTCTGTTCTTTGAGGAATTCGATATGTAGCTGCGGAAAAGTCAAGAGTGATTTTTGATAGACATACTCAAAGAATTGAATATGGCCAATTTGAGAGTACAAGAGATTGTCATGTTCATAAGGTTCATACCCATCCAATTTAAATCCATATTCTTTTACCAGATGTAACGCAGCATCTATACCCGCGAATCCTCCCGCAGTAGTCGTAATATTCCCATCTTCAATATACCGATAAGGCTTGTACTGCGCGTTTCCATAATGTTTCATAATAGAAAACAGCCTGGTGTTGCTCGTAGCTTTCTTGTTGTCTAGCAATCCTGCGTTCCCAAGTATTGCTGAACTGTTTGATACAGCGAGTATTTTGCAAGATAGGGATTTGAGGTAGTTCATCAAAGCTTGATTATGCAGCTGTGTGCCTACGATACCGCCTGGAATAACCAGAATATCGAGATCGGCGGTAAAAGTGGTTGAAGGCATGATTGTTAGTCGATCAGTTTCAACAGAATCAAATGTCTCTGCAATAAGTTGGATTTTACAATCTGGAACTGCTTTGTGGAAGACTGAAAGTGGTCCTAACAGTTCAAGTTGATTGCACTCTTTGTAAAGTAGTCCTCCTATTTTCATTTTTGAAACTAACGCGTTTTAGCAACTCTGAATTAAACTTTAAAAAGGTTGTGATTTATTTAAGCAAGTTGAACATAATTAGCTGGAAACTATTGTTAGTAATAATCTTACATCTCCTTGTCTTCCGTTACATTTTCCAATCCACCATCCTTCAGCTACTCCGTTTTTCGAAGTAACAATGACTGTATCTCCTTCTTTAAATTCCAAATCAGTCGATCTTTCGGCTTTAAAGTCGTATAGTGCAGTAGCGATTGTATCTTTTGGACGATTAGGCGGTATTGGTGGAGGTGGTCTTGTTGGTGTAAACTTTCTTTCAGAGGTGGCATAAGCTGGTGGATTATCTGACCTGCTGGCGCTGAGTGAAGTTCTGTTTGCCGATGGTCTGTTTCCTGTAAAAGAGTTTCTGGATTCATTAGAATGAGCGAAATTGTTTTCCTTTCCTTGTATTTGTCTGTTCAATGCACGATGCAGTGGGAATGCTGCTGCTGGAGCTTCAACCCTGCCAGATAACAGCTCCTTTGCAGAAACTGTTCTTCCATAAAACTCTGCATTTGCATCCTTTCGTTCGATGATAACTGAACCTTCAATCGACACTCCAGCAAACAGACCTTTAGTTTTGCTGTAAGAATATATCGGAGCCAGCTTGCCAATTGCTCCTCCAGCTTCTGCTGTCCTTCCGTATGGACCTGCGGCTACAGACAGATTTCCACCCAACGTTACATTACCTCCCATACTGAATGCCTTGACTGCATCTGGAGTATTCAATATAATAACAAAGTCAGTTAATTCTGCTCCAATTTGTCCTCCGAAACCCATTCCTGCAGTTCCAATAGCAGAAGGCGCTGACCTACAATTAAACAGCAATTACCATTCACCATTTTCCAGCCTCGCTACTACCAAACCAGAGCCGGCTCTTCCTGACCAAACGAAACCAGCTTTAACAACAGTCATAATAGCTACACCTTGAGCATTTGCAATAATGTCTGGCGGAATGACTTGATCGATATTTCCGTTCTCTGGTTTGGCAAATTTGTCGATAATTTTTGCACATTTCTGGCATTCTGCAATTAGATCTTGTGGTATTGGAGAATTCAATTTCATTATTCGCAACTTAATCAACCCCCGAATTTATCCTTTTCGTTTTCTGTGGCTTGGTTGCGGTGACAGTTTTCTGGCTGTGAGCGTTTGTGCATTGACATATGAAGGATAGATCACAAAACAGCAAGGACAGAGAGAATAGTAAATACCATTGATTGGTACTTGCTATTACTTGGAATTGTGATTGTTCTACATCCGTCGGGTTCGGGTGTTTCATAGAGTTTCAGATTCTTTAGAACATCAAAGAAATTATCACAAGGATGTTGTGTAGCGAGCTGTCCCGTATTCTTGATTGCTGAAATTAACTTATTTCTTAAGCCTGTGGTTTCTTTAAACGCACGAATCATAATAGTTGTCTCAAACAACTACTAACCTGTCAAAATGACATTTGGTTTAAATTGACTGTTGCTTGTACCATCTATTCATTTGGACGTGATAACCCAAAGCAATTTAAAGACAAACTGAATCAAGAAAACTAATTTTGATAATATTATTGCAAAAAATAAAAAGAGCCTCACATTACCGAACATTGAGGACAAATACCAGCATCTTCGTCCTCATCAGTTACTTGATCAATCGGTTTACTAGTATTGCTACGCTTTCGTATTACAATCTTGTGGGTAATTGTTTCATCACTGATTTTTCTTTTTGTTAAACCTGCAGTTGATCCTACAGAATTTACAGATCCATTGGAACTAGCTCCAGCTGCCCTACTAGCACAATCACATTGCCATAATACTCTCTGTTCCTTAATAAAAACAGAGTATATCCCACTATCAATCAAAACCTCGATATCTTCTTCACTTGGGAAATGAATATTCGGCAAGAATATTTCAGTGTGAGGTATAATGATTCCATCTTCTTTGAAATTCCATGTTCCATTTGCGTTAATATTGTGTGTAAAAGTAAAGATAAAGCTCTTTTCACTTAGATCAAAGCGAATTGATCTTGGGATTCCAGGAGTGTGAATTGGATACGGTCTGACAAATGCTTGCACTGCTCTGCCGCCTTCATTTAAATCTTTAGGAGATTCAACAGCCCCTGTAGAATCGCGCATTAATTTTTTAGCAACTGGTCTAGACCAAATTGATAAATCTTCACCGTTCCAATTGTCTCCCCAGTGGTGGCAATTATCTGAACAATAATTCCAAATAGTATAATTGAGCAAATCTCTTTCTAATCCACACATGTTTGCATCCATCGCTTGAATTTGCGATGTGTAATCTCCAGTATGATATGCTGCTTTCCCATTCATATCGTATGGTATACCTATTTCACCAATAACGGTAGGGTATTTCCCTTGTATTAATTTCTGATTACCAATAAATTCCTCCCCTTCTAATCGCAGTGTCTGAAGTTGACTTTTGAAGCAATTTTTGATTGCTGATTCACCAAACTTTACTGCAAAGGCAAGAGACATGTACTTTCCCCTGAGGAAGCCAATATAATCAACAGTCATTAATGAGCTCCACTGCTTATTAATGAGCGTAATTCCGTCATACCAATGCGGAGCAAAGCAAATTGGTCCTGGAGTATCATTTTGAGTCCAAGTAGGAGGCATTGCATTTACTGGTGGCTCCACAAACATGATTGCTTTTCTGTGGACGCTTCTAACTGCATTGCTGAAATCATTTACAAAAGGCTTCCAAAAATGAACAAGGAAATCAACGTGTTCGCCAGTAGCAGGATGAGATGAAAAGTAGTGTGGTTTCTCGCAAGTTCGGTCATCAATATTCCACACACCGTGTTGAGCCCAAATGCAACTTGTTGAAGACTTCCACGCTCTAACTCCATCCGAACTAACGGTTCTAGTTGACATTTTTTGTGGACCAACAGATGTCATGTCCCAAACCTGTACATCGGCAACTTCTAATCCTTCACCCATCATCATTGCTTGGAAAGGTGTGGGAGTTAAACCTTTGCGCAACTCTTGTTCTTTTGCTAGTTGGGTGATATCTTCAACACCAATCCATCCAGAACCAGGCTCATTCAAAGTATCATAACCAACTACCACGTCATCCAACAGGACATCAGAGGCGGCGATTGCCTTTGCTAATTCACATACAGCATTTCGATAGTGTCTTTGCAAGAAATCCTGAATATTTTCATCTCCCACCTTGCATTTAGGAGCAAATGTTTTACCAGCAAAGAATAACGTAAACATGGTTGCCACTAAAATGAATTACAATATACCGGCCAATTTCCAGTAATTGGTGGGCCAGATCATCTTTGGAAATTGAGAAGGATCTGAAAACGTATTCTGTACAAGAGCTGCATGGCAAGCGTTTAAATTTTCAGGCTCAAACCCGGCCAGCTGTAAGGTCCACTTTGGAGCACCTGAACCTCCGGTAAATCGAGACTATATTAATAACCGATTACCCAAACATCTTGATGTGGATCGATAAATGCTCTGAATCCATATTCCTTTGCTTTCAATAATATCTGTACAACGTAGTTTATATAATCATAATCGTATTTTCCTGGACCGGCATGCTCAAGCGCTTCCCAGGTGATGTTAAACCGCAAAAAGTTGAATCCCCACAACTTTAACCGCGCAAAATGCTCGTCAGCCTCTGCTAATGGAAACGGTCTTCCTACAAAGCTGACATTCTCTCCATCGAAAAAGTTGCTTGGCTCGTGTGAAGGCAATAGAGGAGTATACGGTTGTTTAACGCTTCCTGACAAATTTACACCGCGCAGCATGAGCGTTCTTCCGCATTCTATTGATTGAAAAAAACGGTCTTTTGTAGTTATAGGTCCAGTCTTGTTGATCTTTAGTGTAGGAGGAATGGATTCCTGCTGTCTATTCATTACTTTTTGATATTTGCGTTTCAGGGCTGCGAAAAATTTAGGAAAAGACGCTCGGCGTTTTCAAAGAGAGTCTCTGTTGGCAATCAGAAATATTCGCATTGATTTGAAATGAATGGGAGGGTTTTTGGGTACTGCCGTGTGAAATGTTTTCATAGTAGTAAGCATTGATATTCAGGACTTTACTGAGTGTGGTATGGACTCCAACTGCTGAGTTGGTTGGTGTTATGTAGTAAGGAGTTGTAAAGGCTAAAGGAAATGTCTCAATACAGAGCATTCTGTCTATGATTGTCACACGTCAAACCGTTTGGCTATCGGCCAGATTGTATCACCAACTTTAACTCTCGTGGAATACTTGGCAATCAAAATGGCATTCGAGTAATTTTGGTCCCTCAGAGCAGAATAATCAGATTGCCATTGCAGAATTCAATAGCAACCAGTATCCTCAAAGATTAACTTTGGATGCAATCTAGGAGAAACATCCTTTGAAAAATGACATATGACCAGATGTACAAGCATTCAGCCCAGCTTTAACTCCATATCCAAATTAACCATCAAAAGCACAAGTTGGCCAAAACATCTTTCGTTATATTAAAGAATTTGAGTGTCGGTTACCATTTGCTTTTATAGAAAACAAACTACTAATCGTTCCTTTGAATTTGGGATCATGAAGTGTGTGTATCTATGACGTACTGTCGTATCTGAAGGGCTGGTATAATTTGAGCACTCGACCAAAACAGGATGATTACTGGCCGCCATATGAAACACAAATGAGTTTGGTGAAATGAGCGTTAGTTCAATGGCTAGGACACCAACAAACATCAGATTTTCACTGGGTTTGAGTTTGTCTCACAGGCACCATCCATCTTGTTTTACAAAACTCTTTTGTTTTACAATTAGGAGGCTTTCTTCAATCATTTACTGGAACTTGCTTTCCTTACCGCAAGCGCCACAAACCGACCGTTTACGCAGTTGATGTGATAATAGACCGCTCATCCTTTATGACTAGCGGTGAACATCATTCCGCTCGCATTATCCAAGTACAAGTTGCGAAAAGTTTTTCAGAGTACGTCTTTATCTTTGGTCCATTAATCATAACATTTTCATTGGTTTCAAAGCCAATAGGGGGGTTGCCCAAGAGTCCCAAGACGCCCACCTAGAGCCCGCAAAGGAATGATATAAACTCCTCAATTTCGAGGGGAGGTTAAAGAATGCCAGCTATCGCTTCCACAATTTTCAAGATTAGAGCTGATTCAGATTTCATTGCTTCAGCTGATCAACCAGAATTGTTATCTTTCCGTAAAGGACAGCCTTTCTATGCATTAGCTGCTGATTTCGAAAAAGGACTATACTTTGTATCCACTCAATTCGCTGTACCTTTTTCAAGAACTGCAGTTTCAGGAATGGTCCCAATGGAACACTTTTCCAAAGTTGACTTGCACAGCAAAGACCCACCAGTGTCTAGAAAGAAAGTCACCTCCCAAAAACCTGTTCCAAAAGTAATTCAAACACAGCCAACCGAAGCTGTACCAGCAGCAGCAAGCAATCAAGCTCAAGATACCCAATCGATTCCTGTTCCTGTCAGACGACAATCTTTGGCTCACAACCCAGAATGGAACGACGTTACCAAGGAACCAGTTACTTTTGTTGAAGTTTTGACAATGCGAACTGACAAAGGGGTTGACACTTACTGCATCAAAGTCGTTAGACAAAAAGTATCTCATATCATCAATAGATCTGTATTGGAATTCACCGGCCTATTTACTAGCACCAACCAAATCGTAGTAGGAGACTCCATCTGTGTAAATTATCCACTCTCCCATCCTTCCAAAGATGCCAAAATGCAAGGATTGGAACTCTACCTCAACCACTTGATCAGTACAGTATTTGCAAACTCTACAAACGCAGTTTTATTCCAAGCAAGAGACAAGTTCTTTAATCCTAAAGATTCGCAAGAATTCACTGCTGGTCAGCCTGTTAGAAGGGATTCTGGAACTTCGCAAGGGCCTTCAAAGCAGCCATATTCTCCTATCAAGATGCCTTCCGTCAATCCAAGAATTAGCCTTAGTCAAAAGCCTAAACTTGTAAAGAAACCTAGCGCTTTCTCTAAACTATCTATGCTGATGTTTGGCTCTAATTAATCTTGTGAATTTCTGTATAATACCTCTTGCCTAATAAAACTCTCATAATACTAAATCTACTCTTTTCATTTGTATTTATCGTGTTTAATGTGTAATTAACAGCTTTTACAGACTTTTACATTGATAGGGATGGGAGCCTGCATGTGGGGCTCTCTTCATCTCCTCCAGGTAGTACAATTGATAATGACAATAGAGTAAAGAATAAACAATTGAATCATACCCAGCAGCCGATTGAATTCAAAAATGCGCGATAAAAAGAGACAAAAATCCCTTATCGCACGGTTATTCGCCAGTAATATTCTAAATGGATTTCGTGGGGCGTCTTGGCTGTGGTGCTGAAAATTCAATCAAAAAATCAATAAACAGAACATAAAATTAGATGAACGATTCACGCTTAGATAAGCGGTTATGAATAGTCCATCCATATCCGTTGATTTTTCACTAGAGTACGTGATTGGTTTTTAATTTGATGTTTGTTTGTTAAGCCACACCGCTTGATTAAAAACAAAATTGCGAAGCGTTTTTCCCAATCATCTAAAATGGTACTTTTCACTAACTAGAGGCTGATCAATTAACTGAAGAACAAATCGCGGAATTCAAGGAAGCTTTCTCCCTCTTTGACAAAGACGGTGATGGTACCATCACTACCAAAGAACTCGGAACCGTCATGCGTTCCCTAGGACAAAACCCAACTGAAGCTGAACTCCAAGACATGATCAACGAAGTTGACGCTGACGGTAACGGAACTATTGATTTCCCTGAATTCCTTACCATGATGGCTCGCAAAATGAAGGATACTGACTCTGAAGAAGAAATCAAGGAAGCTTTCAAAGTGTTTGACAAGGACGGAAACGGCTTCATTTCCTCTGCTGAACTTCGTCACGTTATGACCAACTTGGGAGAGAAACTCACTGACGAAGAAGTTGATGAAATGATTCGTGAAGCTGATGTTGATGGTGATGGTCAAATCAACTATGAAGAATTCGTAAAGATGATGGTAAGTTTTATTAACATAGATGTCAAAGTAAATGGCTATTTCCAAATATATACGTTTTAAATAGTTTTAAAGTATCGCGAAATGTTTTTGTGTGAGTTGCAATAGTTGTCGAGTACTGTTGTATTACAGGGTAACTGACTAGCAGATCTGCTCCAGTATCGTAGTTCATTTCTGCAAGGTGATTGTTAACCCATTGATATATTGGCAATGGATAGAGATGTCTTTGTATTGGCAATGGATAGAGATGTCTTTGTATTGGCAATGGATAGAGATGTCTTTGTATTGGCAATGGATAAAGATGTCTTTGTTTTGGCAATGGATAGAGATGTCTTTGTATTGGCAATGGATAGAGATGTCTTTGTATTGGCAATGGATAAAGATGTCTTTGTTTTGGCAATGGATAAAGATGTCTTTGTATTGGCAATGGATAGAGATGTACTCTAAATCGACCTTGCTGTATAAACAAAACTTTTCAAGGGAGATATAACTATAGTGAATTCCATGGTTGAAATATTTCCATTAATTACAGCTCGTTTATCAGGCATTTTCAACAGAGTGATGATTACTGAAACTGACTGACCCAAGGGAGGACGCATTCATACCACCAGGGGTTTTCCAATTCAAAATACACTCGGAATAGTTTCGCGGTACACTTTTTGGTGATTAAAACCAAATCTCTTAAATACTGCTGTCATTAGCCAAAAACAGGTTTTGGCGTTTTTTCTCCAGTAAGTTTTGACTGGGTCCCTGAAAGCCACACCTGCTGATGGAGGTAATAAAAACCTCAACCCCACATTAAAATCCTTGATGTTCAAGAGATTCCTGGCTACTCAAGCAAAGACGGTGCCCGACACACTCAATCTCGCCAGCGCAAGACCTTACAAGAACGAATCTACCCTCAATCTCATTAATTCATGGGCAGTATTCAAGCTCTCTGGTATTCGACCACTTGTAAATGCGTTCCCTACTCTAGTTAATATTGCAAAAAAGACTGGAACTGCTCCAATCATGAATGCGATTATTAAACAGACCTTTTTTAAACACTTTTGTGGTAATATTCAATTAATGAAGGTGGTGAAAATCTAAAGGAAGTTTCCCAAGTAATGAAGAAATTGCAAGACATTAACGTTGGATCCGTATTAGATTTGGCTCTTGAAGCTGATTTGGACGCCAAAAGCTTATACGGCAAAGAAGCCCAGCAACAAACTGCTAACATGGTCAATCAGTTCAAGGAATGTATTGATATCGCTGCTATCCAACCAGACTCTTTTATTGCCGTCAAAATCACTGCACTCACTCCCCCAGCTATCCTGCAATCTTGGTCATCTACCTTGTTTAAACTCGAATTGGCATACCACAAGCTTGCAGACAAGGAGGGTAACATTACTTTGGCGAAATTTAAAGAACTTGCAAAAGAATTTCCAGGACTAAACAAGCTGGATATGGAAAAACTGTTTAGACAGAACGACTTGAACAACTCTGGAACTTTATCTTACTCTGATGTATTGGCTATCTTTAGCTTGTTTGAAATTGAAAACTGCAAGGCTCTTGTTATTCCTGGCTTAAAGAACCACGTTTCCGAGCAAGATTTGGATACTGCTGCCCTGTTGATTACAGAAATTAAGCGACTGGCTCAGTATGCCCTCGACAAGAAAGTGCTCTTGATGATGGATGCAGAGCAAACTTACTTCCAAAGAGCAATCGATGATGTTGTCATTGGCTTGTCCAGAAAGTGCAATCCAAAAGGCAACAAAGGACCTTTAATCTTCCAAACATACCAAATGTACTTGAAATCATCACTGCAGAGATTAAAGACTGATATTGCTAGAGCAGAACAAAAAGGCTATCCTCTAGGAATGAAACTAGTGCGTGGTGCATATATGGACCAAGAACGTAAACTAGCAAAAGAAAACGGATACGAATCACCAATCCATGACACTATTGAAGATACTCATAATGCTTATAACCAAGGAATCCAGCATATTATTGAAAAACAAGCCAAATTACCAAAAGGCACGGATTCAGTTCGTTCACTAGCACTAGTGGTAGCTTCTCACAACCAAGAATCTATCGAAAGAGCAACACAGTTGATGGAAACACATTCAATCCCTCGCCAAGGCGGTTGGATATATTTCGGGCAACTGAAGGGAATGAGAGATGCAATTACTAATAACTTGGGTATGAAAGGATACAGAGCATTAAAGTATGTCCCTTATGGGCCAGTGGATATTTGCATCGCTTACTTGCATCGTAGGGCTTTGGAAAATGGAAGTGTTGTTGGACAAATGGGAGATGATAAGAGTACTATTGCCAAAGAACTCAAGCTCCGCTTCTTTTCAAAATAAATATCATAATTAAATAGTTTTGGCGTGCTAGAAGAGCTACCCATGATTCATTGATGCTTTATTAGTTTGTTTTAAAGTATCCCTTGACCAATTCTCCACCATACACCATGCAAATGGTTTGCCAAACACCCAAACCAATTCTGGGACTGACACCTCTGTAGAAGCCTTTCAATCCGTTATTCTTGTAAATCCATTGAGCTGCTTTGACAATTGTCATTTTTTCTGGTCTGCCAGGAGTCTTCAATTGGGATTGCATTTCAACTCTGATAACCTCAATAGGTTGGTTCCAGCAAGATAGCCCACCACCAATAGCAGAAGCTAAAATCTTTTGCAGCGGAGGTAATGGCTTGGTTCGTCTGAATTAGTATCACTTACTTGTCCTTGTCGTCCTTTCCAAAGTAATAATCTCTAATTATATTCTCTGCTAGCACAGATAATCCAAATCTAGAGCCCCAGTTTGTACATTGTCTCAAAGCGACAGCATTTACACCCTCGAATTAGTAATAATCACCTTGTTGATACCTACAATTCCTTCCTTTTTGAAAATTTCACCAGCAACCTGCCAAGTGGATTTTTGAACACTGCCAACAGCTTTACTTCTAGTAACTTCAACAGTCTTCATAAAAGTGCAGAATCCCATGGTAGTATAAGCTTGAGCAACACTGAATCAGTTATGATTACCCTCCTCCCATACCAGAGATAATAGCACTTGAAAAATTAGAAAATCCAAGCTTCTTTGCTTGATATTCGATTTCAGATTGAGCAAAAATCAAGACAGATCCCTTTGTACCAGCCTTGATTAGAATGAATTACCTCGATCCAAGCCCATGGAATCAATCCTTGATAGAAACCCAATATCCCGCCCCTAGAATAAATCGTCTTGATTGATCCAAGCATTCCTAGAGATCTATTGGCTGCCATTTGGGTTTTAGTTACCTGCATTAACAAGATTTACTTCAAGTGGTTGACCCAGGGTACTGGTTTCAAACAGATTCAATCTGGAATTAGTAATAGCTACCTAGATTAGTATTGGTTACCCAGCTCCAATCAGTAGATTGGCAAATGAAATTGGTTTCTTTTTGATTTCCTTTTGCTCTGCCATTTGAAAAAGTCAAAAAATCAGACGACTTGTTTTCACACGCAAGTGTGGTGATTATGAATCCAGAAGGCGGTATCAGGGCTGCTTTTACTCTGATAACCGCATCTCATAAGCGATTACTAGAATGTGTTTATTCAACTCACAAGGGCTGAATGGAGCCAAACTACTGCTTCTACCTGACAGCACAACCATCCGCTCTCACAAGCATCTCTATCAAGCGAAAACAAAAAGTATCTTTACAATATATTAATGTCTATTTTCCAGCACATGTAACAAGCCTTTGAATGAATTCAACGTATTCTGCTTGAATCGTGAAAGCCCAAACTTTTCCAACCTTTCACGAATAGGGGTAAACCCAGTATTGCTAATGACGGTAACGCTGTTCTTTAATTTAGTAATGGATTCAATTTCGGTAATCCTAGTAGTCTCCTTGATCAATAGTAATTTGGTATGCGACAAATTATGCTGATGAATCACCATTTCTTTTGTTTTAGGATTAACTGAACTTTTCTCCAAGATAAACGCTTCCGGAATCTTTATCAGAGCCGCTCCCCAAGAAGGTATCTTTCCTTTTTTCAAGAACAGTCTGGTTGTGTGAAGGACGCCTTGTTTAGTAAAAATCTACCTTGAGCATCCACATATCGATCTATTACATCTGCCGATAGAACATGTGATGCGAATGGGTTTGGATATTTCTTCCATACTGCTAGGGTAACCTCACTCCAAGGGTGGGGTATTGTATTCTTTTGTTTGTGGAATAACATGTGGAAAAAAATGGAAGGAGAGAAACCCGATATGTGGCGAAAGGTTTTGATTGGTCACGGGGAACAAATTGTGACCAATCAAAATCTTTTAATCATTCTAATTGTCCAAATTAAAGGATGTAATGTATCATGAGGGGTTCTTGATAATTATTCTTTGGGTGGTTAGGGTTCCTTTCAATTATTCTTTATTAAAATAAATTAAAACAATTTTGGTTTCTATGCGTCTCTCTGAGATTTTTCTGGCTGGTTGTCGACTTCTGGTGGTTAATCTAGTTTATTTTACGGTGTATAGAATGCATCTCCAAATTATTTCGGGTGTCTGTGTTCAAACCATTTACCTGTCAAAACCTAAAAAACGAAAACCTAGAAAAAAGGATTCTCAGAAAAGATTAATGTTCTTTAGTTCAATGCGAAATGTCAAATATTCGCCGAGATGAATGACATAATTTCATCAAAAATGTCTGATCGAATATCCTCCGCATCCTCTGCCAATTCAAGATCCAGCTTAAAATCAGATATATTTGAATCGGATACTGCTCTCATACAGAAATGGCATAAATTATCTTCCGTGATGTTGAAATCTGTCGGAAATACAAAGGACGAAGATGAAAAGAGCCAGACCCCAATTACTCTTTCGCATGGGTTTCAAAGTGTACGAACTATGCAGCATTCTCGCTTAGGAATTAAATCTGTGCTCTATATACCAAATAGTTCAATGTTTGCCAGTTTGGACAAGGAGTATGTCCATCTTTGGAAGAGTGGACAAAGAATTCAAAAGTAAATTAAACTAAGATAGGATTCCAGTTCTTCCTCCAGGGCAGACTGTCAAAAAAGGAAGCAAAAAGAAGCCTATTGATGGTTTGTTTGGTTTGGTTCAGTGGGTATTTACTTGCTTACTCAGGTATACGTAGAAAAGTGCCATATATACATAGTAGCAAACCAACAACTGGAAATTAAAGTGCTGGATTTACATCTATCAACCCAGTCGACATTCTCCAACCCGAAACCCATCCTATGCATGGAATATATAAAACAAACTAATACCATTATCGTTGGAGAAGTAGGGAGCATTAGAATTCTTGGTATTCAAAAGTCTACCGCTAACCATATTGAAATCTACGTGTTGCATCAGCTGTTGGAAATCTCTGCTAATTTGGACGAAGAATGGATCACTTGTATGTACTATGATCATTCAAAAGAGCGTATATACGCTGGGTGTGGAACAAATTTATATGTCTTTGATTACCATACTGGTGAAAGGATGGATAATTACTACGATATTCACGAACTATCAATTACTTGCATTACTTACTATGAGCCCAATGAATACCTTATTACCGGTGCAAAAGACGGAACGATAAAATTGTGGAATGCTAGAAAGAGCTTGCTCTATGATTTTCATGATCATTTCAACGCAATCACTGGATTATTGTTGATGGAAAATGTATGTGAAGATCCTAGAGGATCTACACCGCTATTGATTAGCAGTAGTTTAGATGGGACTATTAGAATGTGGAATTTTGAAAGTGGGCAGAGCTTGTACCGTATCGAAACAAATGGGGAGTGTCTAGGTTTGTTTTATTAACATAGGTATTGTAATGGTAAAGAAGAACCTGTTCTACCACTACACCGATAACGTCGTGCAGATGTGGAATGTAAACAAATACCAGCACATGTTTACTATTTTTAGAAGTAGACCATCAATGATGATGAGATACGAGCATCCGACTTTACCAGCAAGAATAGTTGCATCTGTAGCTGATGGGAGCGTGCGTTTGATTTCACCAGTAAGCGGAGCTATACTTGGAACAGGATTTCCAACCAGCAAAGATCTATCAGTTCATCAATTCACTTATGATATGGACTCTGGTAACTGAAACTAATGTAGAACGACTATATTGCTTAAACAGCAATAGCACCATTACTGTTTATGAGACAAATATCAATCCATTCAAAATCAATCAGTTTTGGGAAAAAGTGCACAACGATCCAGCGAGCTGTTTGTGTGGAGCAGACTTTTACAACTACTATCCAAAACACCGGCCAGAAGTTGATAAGCGAATCCTTTTTCGAAACGAGCTGCCTATGCGTTTTATACTATTCTGTGGAACAGAAACTGGTCAAATCCATTACATTAATTTGAACAAAGACACTGACCGACAAGAATTTCTTTGCCAGGCACATTCGTCTTCCATCACTATGCTTTATTTTGATGTGCAACTGGCTTGTTTAATCTCTGGCGGAACAGATGATAGTGTCAAAATATGGAATGTCCACTTTAATGCTTCAAAGCAAACTGGGTTTCAGCAAAATAACGAAACAAGAAAAATGAATATTGAATTAAAGTGTGTTGCTACTCTTAGTTTGAGTGGAGTTGACCTGCCTTCATTTAGATATGGACATTCTTCGGTAAAAGGACAGATAGCAATCCCTTGCAATGGTTCTTTGGTGTTTTCTTCGTATGAAAAAAGTAAAACAATCGCTTCTGTAGTTCAAGATAGCCAAGAAACTTCCAAAGTGTTAAATATAATTTCAAATGGAAATGAACAGTACTGGGCCTCTTCCCACCAAGACAGAACTGTAAAAATATGGGACAGGAACGGGGTATTGCTAAGAGAAATACAATTTAATGAAGATATTTCGTGCTTGTTATTTGCAAATCATAGAGGCGATTTGCTCGTTGGGCTATCAGATCAGATATCATTAGTGAAACTACAGGATTACATGCCAGCTCACATCCAACGACAGATACTGACACGAGACTACGGCGATGATATCCAAGAAGTCCCTATTACATTTGACCAGACGATTGATTTTTGGGTTTACGATGGAAAAAGCGGTGTTGTCGAAGAAAAACCTGCAGCAGACACCATTGAACTATTTCAAAATGAAGGAATGACATTTGAAGAATTGCTTGAATTGTCCAAAGTTCGAAAAGAAGAAGCAATAAAGAAAAGAAACAGACGATTGAGAATGGAGCAGCAAAAGGATTTGTTTCATAAAGCTCTCGAGTTTGAAAAAAGAGATTTAAAGGAAGTTGATACACTACCGGAGCTGGGACCACAATCAGCACATACATCATTGGAAAATATGCGGGATTCTGAACTTTACGTTCCTGTTGATTACAAACCAAGCGGCAAATCATTTGATTATGTCATAGAAAAGCAGGTAGAGGAAAACAATAAAGAGCTGAAAGAAAAAGGAATTGTTTTTGGAAAGGATGCTATAGAGTATGTGAACCCTACAAAATCACGTCGAACATCTAAATTAGTAAAAGAAAGACCAAAGGAAATGTTTAGAAAACGGAGGCAGTCAAGAAGGCCAACCGCTAAAGAGCTGAAATTACCTCCAACAGCTAATGCACGTGTACCAGATCAGTCTGTATTAACAGAGTCTGAATTAGAAACTGATGTCTTTGAGGGCAATATAATCGAAGAAGAAGAGGACAATATCGAATTTGCTCCATCAGAATTTGGGGAAATAGACACTGATGCATTTGACGAGGATGAGGACTATGATGAGGCACTTGATCAGCTGGATCCACTGCTGCAAAGTGTGGAAAAAAGAATATCCAATCTAAGAAGTCAACGGTCAAGTTCCGTCCAAAAGTTTATGGGCTCAAGAGTTTCATCTGTAAAGATTGAAAAAGAAAGTTTAAAACCAAAAGTGCAAGTTGGTCTTATGCTTCCAAATAGTGTAGCCCTTCCTTCAATTCTGCCAATGTACAAAGGAAACCAAAAGCTAAAAAAGAATGAGACCATCTTTAGAAAAACTCTAACCAAGGATCTCTATCAAAGGGCTTCATTAATCGATAACCCTGACGATGAAGAAAGTATTTTTCAAAAATTCAGAGGAAGAACTTCAAAAAAGGAAATTATTGAGGTTGACGAACTGGAGGATTTCGAAACAAGGTATTTAGATTTGGAAACTTCGCCCGAACCACTACCAGAAATTACAAAACCACCGAGTGTTGCGCTATTACTGCCTGAAAAGCTGCCAGAACCACCCGTAAAAGAGCCAGAACCAGTAGTTGAAATAATTCCGCAAGTTAAATCAGAACCAAAGATAGCAGAAATCGAACAGCCAAAGGAAGAAACAGTTACCGAGAGCGAGTCAGTGCCAGAACATAAAACGAAAAGGAAAAGGGCCAAGACGTTGAAAAAGAGACCCAAGTCTTCAAAGTCAAAAAAAGTGAGCAAAGGAAAACACAAGAAAAAGAGTGGAGTCGAAGATTCTGAAGATATCGAGCTAGTGCCAACAAAAGTTGTCAAGGTTCAAAAAAGGCCAATTCCCGTAAAATCCAGTGCAGGAGAAGAAGTAACAAAAAAGTTGCTGAAAACTCATGGCTTGACTGAAAGAAGAATTATTAGCACAATTCCTGAAGAAGAGCCTGATATTCCTGTGGTGTCAAGCAATAATCCAATAACAATGATGAAAAACGCAAGCATCGAAGCCCTCAAAATGCCACCAGAGAAGATTGTGGAGGCTGTTGCTGTATCTCCTGCATCTCCAATCCAACCGATCATTTCAATTGCTCCTACAAAGCAAAGGCTGCCAAAGGAAACGATTCATACAACAGAAATGGTTGTGAATCTGCTACCCAAAGCAAAACACAGCAAGCATGAAAAGCCATCTCCACAAAGCCGGCTGGCTGATCCGATTCTGACAGCATTTGAAAGAATGAACACTACACTAACACAGGTAGTTTAATATTAATCATTGCCAATCACTATCAGCAAAATCTCGAATACACTGACCGGATTCTTGCAAAAAGCTAACGCAGAAGAAACTTCCATTGCTTCCAAAGCAATTATAGCGTTACACAAAATGTTCAAGTATGATTTGAAACCAGAAGTTACTTTTGACATGTTTCTGGCGCCATTCATAGACAAGTACCAAAATGACGACGCAGTGGTAATTTTTACTAAAGTAGATTCGAAGGCATGTCATCAGTAGTCTGGGTGAGATTGGAGTGCAGCATGACAATGTATTGTCACTCTTGATCTGTGCATTAAACGACAGCGATAAAAATGTCGTCAAACTAGCAATTGAAGGCCTCGCTACTTTTGGGATTGCGGATAAAGAAGCTCTGAAGCGAGGTATGATTGAATTGGGAATTGTAAAAGGGAAAAATCACTTTTCATCTAATCAGATATTGGTGGTAACTCGAGTTATTGATGATAGAAAATTGCTAGAGAGCTTGAATTGGAAAAAGAAAAACAAAATCGTTCGAAACAAAGTCAAGTTGCAGAGTGGCTTTACCACAATACTCACCAGTTTTCTATTAGAGCCATCAATCGCACCGACAGTTACTTGGAGCATCTTGCAGGCAAATTTTTCCCGCCAGATTCCCATGATTTTGACGGCAAGCAGCGTCATCTTGCGTTAGCTATGGATGCAAATCTAAATTATGATTATTATTGGAAAGAAAGAAACAGAGAAAACTTTGAACCACTTTCCATGGACAGTGAGGGTTCGCTTGATGACTGCTATTCCAGAAATTCACGCATAACGAGCTCTGTACGAAATTCAACTAAAGAGTTCCGTTTGGCAAATGGGTTAAACAAATATGGACATTCAAGCAAGCAAAATCGCCCAAAAACAACATATATAGCCGAGAAGCGACAGACATCGGCTAAAATTGCTTTATCCAATGCCAGAGTAATGACTGCTGGATCTATGCGAAAGTATAGCCATGTCACGCAGGTTAAGCCGGACAGCAGCATTAAGCGTCCAATTACGGCATTCCCGCGTAATATATTTCATACAGCGCCGCATTCAAGTTTACTTTCAGATACTGGCAGTCATTCAGTTAATAGCGGCTCTTCCAAACGGCCATCGACAACTGGAGCAGTTAATATTTATGGACTGTAAATTATAGCAAGTAATAAATATAATATCGCCTTACTATTCCAGAATGTTGGTGATACTATACATTTGCCATTGTTGTGAATTTATCGAAATTGCCAGTTGACGTAAGGATCTTTTTAAAATTAAATGTCAAAACCAAATTCAGTAGTAGAAAAGAAGCTGAATACAAAAAATGCGTTGGAAAAGACAATGAAAATCTATTTGGATGGTGAGCCTAAAAAGAAATCCTCTGTAGTAGATAGGCTTAGTGCTCCGAAAACTCTTTCTAAACCGACATCTGCATATATATCCCGGAAATCAACAATGACTGCAATGGCAGGTAGTTCGAGACCCACGTCGAGGAACGTAATGAATAGCTTGCAAGACAAAAACAAATACCGAGATAGTCGTCCCCGCAAGTACGAAACAACCAGTGAAAGGAATCCAAAGCTCTCAACCAGTGAAAAGAATCCAAAGCTCTCAACCAGTGAAAAGAATTCAAAACTCTCAATCAGTGAAAAGAAATCAAAACTCTCAACTTCTGTAACTTTGCGTCCTCCAGCGAATCCGAATGAAAAAAAGCCAGAGCAATTGCAATTGGACAGCACAGATAAAACAATCTCAAAGAAGGATAAATCAATCAAAGAGACTTCCCAGCTAGAAACTCAAAAGAGAGCACAGTCACCAAGATCACATCAACAAACAGAATCATTTGAAACACCAGAAAAGAAGCAATCAAGGCCTAAATCTGCCCTTTCACATTGGCAAACTGCCGAAAATACCCCATTAGTAAAAGATGACAATTTCAAAGTAAATGGTAGTTGACATAGAATGAAAAGTCCTTTAAACAAGAGCCAAGAACATCTGTAGGAAACAACTTGAGACCTTCCTCCGCAAATTTACAAAGGCCAAATTCATTTTCAAACAGACCAAACTCTGGATCCAAGAGACCCACATCCCCCAGAAAATCACCACCATTAGAAGAGCCAAAACCTGAAGATACCGAGTTGCAGACTGAAGCTACGAATGAGTTGATTATTTCGTTGCAAAATCGAATTGCAAGACTAGAAGAACAGAATGCAAAGCTTTTGAAAGAAAGAGATAGACTAACAAGAGATTTAGATAATCATATCAAAGCAAATGTTGGTGAACGAACAAATGTTGATCATTTGAAGGCTCAATTCACTGAGCAGCATGCTCAAAATGCATCGTTGATAGTACACAACAGGTAAATTTAGTTGACATAGATCTTTGAAAACGCAAGTATATGAATTGGAAGCGCTGATTGAAACGCTACTCCAAACAGCACCACCAGAAACTGCACAGCAAATTCGTTCGAACCTAAAGCAATTTGGTTAATCA
Organism: Boothiomyces sp. JEL0838; assembly: GCA_027604245.1. Classification (NCBI taxonomy): domain Eukaryota; kingdom Fungi; phylum Chytridiomycota; class Chytridiomycetes; order Rhizophydiales; family Terramycetaceae; genus Boothiomyces; species Boothiomyces sp. JEL0838. Next base: position 58,684 of record JADIIY010000072.1, read on the forward strand.
TACTATTTTAATATAATACCATTCCTGAATCTTGTTTTGGAAAATTAGAATCAAGCTATCATTATATTTAAAAAACGCGTTAAATTACCCAACCACTCCACTTATAGCACTTGCCTTGTTCTGCACAAACAAGAATCTTTGAACAGGTGGTAATGCATTATCCGCTAAAGGTGATCTTAACATGCGAACTGTGTTTAAAGATATATTTCTACATTAGCAAAAGATACTCTCTTTTCCTTGAACTTTGTATACTTGGAACCATTTCACTCTTTTTTAAACTTGCTTGTGAGGCTCTATTCACAGAAAAGCCTCCCCATTTCCCAACTTTGGAAGTCAATGATATTCGATCAATATTTGGCATAAACCCGTCCCATCCTTTAGGCAGAATATCAGATTGAGCGGGTTCCGGCTCTTCAAGCGATTTAAAGAATTTAAATGAAACCAAATGCAGTGGGTCTTTGAACAATATCTCGTTGGATGGTTTGAACATGTCTGACCTAAATACTCTTTCCAATTCATGTATAATCAAAAACGACAAGCCATAGCTATTAAGCAAATACAAAATAAAGTCGATAGTGATGGTGTAAATGCACTCAAAATTAGCCCTTTCTTTGATTTGAGTCTTGGTAAGTCTGCTATTTGACAATAACAAGAAGCACTAGATTAATTTAAAAACTTGCATAGGCTTCGGAAAATGAATGAAATGTGCTAGCGGTTTCAGCTTTGGCGTCTTCTGGGGAAAGCTTTTCCGTTGTTTGGTACTCTGTCTTGTTCAATTCAGCAATCTGTTGGCAGATGGCAGTTGGAACTTCCAAATATGGCTTGGAGCATCTATCTTGTACTTTGACGAGCTTTTCTCTTATAAAAGCCCTAGGTTAGTAAATATTACTTGCAGTAATGCAGTCCTTTTTTCAAGAAATCTTCAAACTGGGGTGTTTTCAATATATCACGCAACTCTTTTGGTACCCTATTTCCATACCTAGTTTTTATTGTTTTATTGATGATTGAATGAATGTTGTAGGCGATTCCTTCGAATTTAAATGAAGTTGCTTCGCTGGATTAGCAGCCTTTACCTTTCCGCTAATTTCAGCTCTAATGCAGACAATAAATTATTTTTTTTTGATTTCTCTGTTCCTGCAACTTTTGAATGCCTGCCATACTCTATTTTTGACGGCTTGTACCCGTATTCCTTTTTCATCATTTTGTATCAATAACACTCGAGAAATTGTAATGACGTTTCAAACAATGAGCTTTTGACAAGGACAAAATTTTAATAATATAGTTTTCTTGGTTTCTATATCCTCTACTTTGTTCAAACCCGCCATCAGAGTCAAGTCATCCAAAAACAGTTTTCGCAAAATGATCAAGCTGCAAAACGAGTTGTTTGAAATCTCACAATACCTGCTGCTGACAGAGTACCACCAACTTTTGTTTGCTATGAAATCCAATCTTTCTGCCATTCCAACGCTACTGCCAAAGGTGTATTTTGATTCAGCAGGATCCAAACAGGACTATTCACAATTCATGCATTTGAACTATGACTATGTCAGTAATATTAATACAATAGTTAAAATGTTGGTTCAATTCGGTTTAATTGCAGAACTGGAGAGAGTGAATCTCGATAAACTTGCTATGGATACGATATTGAAACTCTCGGAGCTGCGAACCACTGAAGAATTCAATTATCGATTAATTCAAAGAATCCCGCTAAATTCAATAACACCAAAGTTACTTCTTGGCTGGTGTGCGTATGGATACTTGAAATCAGTAGAGTATACATTAGATTCGACCGATATTCCCCTGTTTGTCAGAAATCAGCATGCAATATGTAGAGCTAGTGAATTTGGGCATTTGGAAGTGGTGAAAAGACTGCTGATGGATCCGAGGGTGGATCCAACAGTCAACAGCAATTATTCAGTTGTATATGCGTGCAAAAACGGCCATGACAAAGTTGTGAAGCATTTATTACAGTATCCAAATGTAGACCCCAGCGATGGAGAAAACTATGCTATCGTATTTGCTTCAGAAAATGGGCATTTAGAAACAGTAAAGCTCTTGCTGGCAGATAGTAGAGTAGATAGCTCAACTCAGAGGAACAAACCATTAAGGTTTGCCAGCAGGAATGGACATTTAGAAATAGTTGAGCTTTTGCTCCAATCCCCAAATGTTGACCCATCAGCAGAAAACAACAACGCCATCCATAGGGCATTGGAACACGATCATTTGGAGATTGTTGATGTTTTATTAAAAGATACACGAGTAATTAATTCGCTCGATGTAACCAGCTTGATTACTGCAGCTGCTTCTAAAGGACATTATTCGTTGATTCAAAAGCTCGTTCCATTCAAACCAGACTTTTCTGCCAGCAACTATGCCATTCAATTAGCATGTGAACACGGTCATTTGGAAATTGCAAAGTTGTTGATAGAACAGTGTAATTCAGACCCAGCAGAGAATGACAATTACCCATTGATCTATGCTTCAATGAATGGGCATTTTCATGTAGTTGAATATCTTCTTGCGAAAAACACTGATCCTTCAGCAGACCAAAATGCCGCAATTAGGTATGCTGCCAAGAATGGTCACTTGAATATTGTGCAATTGTTGTTAAATGACAAGAGGGTAAACCCAGCAGACAAGGATAATTATGCAATCCAGCTAGCTGCACAATACGGTCACATTGAGATAGTAAAGCTATTGCTACCGTTTGTTGACCCATCCGCAAATAACAATGAGGCGCTGATCAAAGCAAAAGAAAATGGTCATGATGAAATTGTAGAGTTACTAATTTCAGATGGACGTGTGGATTCTCAAGCAGTTGGCAGGCCGAGAAAGAATATAGCTTGGACAATGTCCGTCGATAGTTGAAAATAAATAGAGTTGTATCATTCCAAGAAAATATAGCTTATGAGGTGAATTATTTGCAAATGTTACGGACAGCGTTGAATTTTATAAGTGTTGGCGGTGTCATTACTTTTATCTGCTTTAAAATTACCCAGAAACATTCCATAAGGAGGGAATCAACTGTGCAGTTACAATCTTGCATTGGCACATAATCTACCTTTGGCGTCAGGATCAGTACATTAGTTGTACATCTCGTAATTCTTTTTGTGGTGGATGAATTAGTCTCTACAGGTAACAGTATCACCCATCATTCTTGAAACTCTAAATTCAGATAAATGAACATACTCTGAAATTTCGCACAGTTATGAATTTGTCATCTAAACAAATTCCCATACTGAATCACGATATGTTGGTAAACTGTGTGCACCAATCGAAAAGCACCAAGTGCAACAGAAACGTGGTCCCAATATCGATTAACATTCAGCAAAAGTAATTGCAAGTCAAAAATGATTGAATCAAAAAAGTTGGTTTCATAATTCCTTACGACAAGCATCTTGTGTATTTGACTTTTTTGTGCAAGTGTTCACTGTGCTATTCACAAAATTGTAGTCATACATTCTTTTTAGTTTCTTTGAGATTGTCAAAATCTAGATAAAACTCGTTTATATAATCGCCAGCTCCATCCAACCCAAAATTCCATACACCGAATTCGTAGTTGACAAAATGATAGCTCTCTATAGATATACTAAATGGAAATTAATTACTAGTGACTCATTTTTTTCGTGGCAAAGATGTGGCAAATTCATTCTTTTTCTGAATCTCTCTGGACACCAAAATGCCAATTTTGCCAATTGAAGTAATGGATAGCATTTGGTTATTATGTGATCGAAATACACTCGATTGCACAAGGGAGCTACAAAGTGAACACGTAAAGAGGAGGACAGGGTATTACACTCTCACTTGTGCAGCAAAGATGGGGGACTTGGAGTTGATGAAATGGCTCTATAAGAATAATTATAGTTGGGATATGTATACGTTTGCTGGTGCAGCGGAAAATGGAAACTTGGAGAACATGAAGTGGTTGAAAGAAATAGGTTGCCCATGGGGGTTTGATACATTCACAGCAGCTGCAATCAATGGCAACTTGGAGAACATGAAGTGGTTGAAAGAAATAGGTTGCCCATGGGGTTCTGATACATTCACAGCAGCTGCAATCAATGGCAACTTGGAGAATATGGGGTGGCTCAAAGAGAATAGCTGCCGTTTGTATTCCAAGACGTTTGATGAAGCTGCACGAAATGGAAATCTAGAAAACATGAAATGGCTCAAGGAAAATGGATGTTCCTTTGGTTATCGCACCTTCAGAATAGCGGCTCTAAAGGGAAATTTAGAAAATATGAAATGGTTATTGCAGAATGGATGTCAATGGGATTGTGCTACTTTCAACGCCGCTGTGGAAAGTGGGAATCTGGAAAATATGAGATGGTTGAAAAACAATGGATGTACTTGGGATGGTAATACTTTTGCGGTAGCTGCAAGAAAAGGCAACCTTGAAATTATGAAATGGCTTAGGAGCTATGGTTGCACCTGGAATAAATCGACATGTTCTTGCACAGCAGAAAACGGGAACGTGGAGAATATGAAATGGCTAAAGAGCAAAAGGTGTCCTTGGGATGCAGAAACGTTCAACTGTGCCATTAAAGGTGGAAGTTTGGATATGGTGAAATATTTATATGAAAATAACTGTCCTAGGAATAGAGTTGCCTATCAAATAGCAGTAAAATACGGAAACAAAGATATACTGCAATGGATGGAACAGTTTGGACTCGCCGAGAAAGGCATTTGATGCCTATTTTCAGAATTGGCTGATCCAGCAAATTCACAATTATTGCGGGGACTAGCGAAAAACTATTACTATTCTAAATAAAT
>JADIIY010000073.1:0-63364 GCA_027604245.1 Boothiomyces sp. JEL0838
AAAATTCAACAGCAACTTTGAAAGCAACTACTATGATGACGACTATTAAATATATCCCATAAACCTTTATTCGTTAAACGCGTTCTGGAATTCAGGAAATTCACTTAGTACCTTATTGACTTTAATCTCTATTTCCTTGTTTAAACCTCTTTGACTTGAAGCGAAAGCAGTAAAGAATTGCTGGTCGAGTGTATACTTTGAATGCTCAACTTCCTTTCCTGTTTTTATAAAATTCTTGAAAGCAGAGAATGCAACTAATAACCCAAAGTACATTGGATCCAACTCTCCAATTTCTGATTCCAAACAAGTTTGGCCATCACCATTGTTCCGGTTAATAAACACTAACATTAAATAAAAGTACATTGTGATAATTCCAGAGATATTTGGAATCCTAAACTGCCAAATGTCAATGCTGGGTATCCAGGGTAAAAGTATGGTGGTTGGAGTATACCAGCTGGAATACAGATTACATTCCACTTTGGATTGTACATTACAAATGTCATGTAAGGTGGCATCAGCCATTCATCAACACCAATCGGTTTGTTCAGTTTTGCAAACGTTCTCTTCAATTGATGTTTTTCCAATATATTCATGTTTTCTACAAATTGATTGGATGAGTTGATTAAAGATGCCAAGTCTGAATAGTTATCCCAAGAATCTTTGAACCCAACTTGTACTTTTAACGTCTCTAGTTTCGCCAAAACTTTGCTTTTGGTAACAGAATTGATCCAGTCAAAAGTGCTTGTCTGCTTTTTGAGCTCATCAGTAATGTACCTTAGAACGGATTCAGCGTGTTCTTTTGCTTCTAGTGTAAAATAGTTGTCTGTGTACCATTTAGAAACGATATCTGGAAACGCTTGCAGAGCAATATTGGTAGCATGATCCATTCTTGATTTGCGTCTTGAGCCATACAAATGTTCACCAAAGAAACCATAGTACAGGTCATGGATATCTTTCGAAAGCCATATTGCACAGTCACCAATAAATACACTCTTCAAGTAAAGTTGGAGCACGTATGGTTCTGTTTCACTAATCAATTGGCCCAATATAAAGAAATAGTCTGGATTATCAACCATTATATGACTGGCATCTACCTTTATGGACTTTAAAATCGATTCAATAGGAAACCGAGGCGCCATCGAAACCAATTCTTTGATTGACAACAATACCGTGTTGGGCTTTGCTGATCTTGCTTCTACAATATTGCTTTCGAATTTAATGATGCGTTCAATATCGTCTGATGTAGCCTTATCCCCCATTAACTGAAAGAGATTAATCAAGTATTCTTTGTACTTTGTAACAATCTTTTGGTCTTCATAGTACTTTAACCTTCTCAATGATCCTCCACTAAATTAAAATTCTTTACTGTGGAACCAAATGCAACACATTTAGGTGCTGTTCATAGTCAGGTGAAACCGTTAGGATGTACACCGCATTGGCTCCTAATTCCGATTGCATATCGTAAAAGTGTTGGACAGTGTCGATCTTGGAAATAGAGTCAAGTTGGGATCTAAAGTATTCCAACCCATCTGATTTATCAGCATTGTAGAAATCCGAGAGAATAGATGATTCCATTGCTGGATCGTTGAATATTTGCAAGATTCCTTGTTTTACTTGCCTTTCGATCAAGCGGGGTGGATCCAGCTCTTTGGGATCTGCTAGCCAACCGCCATTACAATACTGGTAGAAGTTATTTAACGGATTAGCAGAATAATCATAGAAAGTGTTATCTAGTGGATTGATCATTAGAAATTACTGTGGCCAGAAATCTGAACTTGGTCACAAAGATGTCATTGCGAATATGATAGTATTCATACGCGCAAATGAAACAAAGCAGGTGTAATTTGAGACTAGGCGGAATCAATACGCTATCCCAGAAACCTTTCTTTTCCCATCACCATAGCATTGTATAGGAACAATGTCTGAAATAAGCCTCTCCATGTCGAATAATATTCAATCACAATCTAATCAATGTCGGTAAACCAAATAAATATCGACATTGAATCGTTTTCTAACCAACCTTGGAAACAAATACTGGTTGGGTACACCATAGGCATACTCCTAACAGCTCTTATAGTCCTTGTGACTGCAATATATAATAGAGCCTACGCTCCATTCAAAAGTAAACAGTTACCAGTACTAGTAGTTGGGTATATAGGTATGGTATGCTACTCGATATCCTTACTACAGATAATGCAAATAGTAGACTCAACGGGGATATTTCAGTTCTGCGCGTTCTGGTTTCTATGGATGCAAATAGTGTTCGGAGGCTCATTATCTCTACTAGTAATGTCATATCGAATGCAAAGGCTCCATTACATAATTGTCTTGACTCGACAAGCAAATGGGTACAAGTTCTGGATACCTCTATTAGCACCATACGCCTTATCGATAATAATTGCTATATTAGGATCAGCAGCTGTTGATACATTTGAAAGTTCTCGACCAATAGTAACTAGTATTTCTATAGATGGGATACCTGGATGTACAGTCAAACTAGACCAACTTTGGTTCCTTTACGCAGTATTCATATCGGTATTTGTTCAACTGGTTTACACGTGGATACTCACATTCAAAGTATCACGAGTACGGTCGGCGTTTAACGAGTTCAAGGAAAACTTGGTTATCAATAGTCTAGCTACGATTCTAATCTTCTTGTGCTTTGGATTGGTGTTTAGTGGGCTTTCGTTTTATAAAGGTGGTAAGATTAGTATATTGCTTTGTGGAAGCCTGTCTACATTTGTTGCAGGGATTGGGCCATTGGTAGGGCCGATGGTTGGGTTCTTGGTCAACAAAGACATATACTTGATAGAATGGAAGCGAGGACTGCGGGATGAAGCACTGCCTAAAGAATTAAACTATTCCATCAGCAATGCAACTACTATTTACTAACTAATAATAAATCATTAAAAAATTAAAATTTACTAGGTTCAAATTTAACAACAAGATTGTGGAGCTGCATCTGGTACTTTTCTGCAACACTCCACACACTGCAAATACGAGTAAGGCAAGGTAACACTACGGATTTGATCATGGCAACTACTTGCATTCGTTCATTCATATTGCCTCCTATACTGTATGATATCAGACAGCTACTAGAGATAGAGTATATAAGCATGGCTGAGAAGCCATCAGCCAAATGTGGAGTAGGGGTCTGTGGAATACCTGGATACATTAATGCACTCGCCAACTCCATTTGGTTGTACTTTGGCTGAAAGACAGAATCTTGAGGATGTGACGGTGATTGAGCCATTTGAATAATATGGCAGAGTGCCTTCATACACAAGAACAGTATATCTCTAGAAGTGTATTTTGCCTCACCGTTATGTTCAATTGGGAACAGCAGAGTGTCGTCAGCTTGAAGTCCAGCTAAATGGAGATAGCACAGCGAAACTATCAGTGCCAAAAACATGTTGTGAATTTCCATTGCATTCCGAATCCTTGGAAAGAATGGTTGTTTTTCTTGGGTGAATTCTGCAAGTGAATGGAATGGAGCAAATCCAGGAGGAGTTTCATCAATTTGCTGTAATATGGAATTGCTTAACTGTAATCGTCTTTTATCATCATAGGGTTTGCAGGGCTTATTAAGCTTTCCAGCCCTAACAAATCGAATAACTTTACGAATATTTCTCCACAGATAAATTTCCGCAGTTGCTCTCTGATTTGCTTCGGGCAGCCAATCACATATAGCTAATGAAGTTTGTCTAATTTCATCACACATTGGCGCCCACTTTGTTTTTTCCCACAAAGTATTAACGGCCAAGTCATGGATTACTGATTTATGTTTTTGCTCCTTCTTTTTTGGTTTAACTGGCACATCCGGTAAATGCGGAAATTCTGATTCATCAAAAACAAATCCATCTCCGTTTCCAATCGCTAGCAACGTGTCAACTCTTAAACAATAAGCAAGTAAAGCCAATCTTTCCGCTGCTTCCACAGCAGTAGTTTTCCCTACTTTGGCAACTGTAAGGTCTGCAATTCTTGAATTCAACTCGTCAATGGTCAACATTTTCTCGTTCGTTTCCAAACTGAAATCCTTTGTATTGAATAGCCCATTTCTTTTGCCGGTTGAATATGCCTCCACTAATATTAAACTATTCCTACCAAACATTTTCTTTGAAACATCCAGATTCCCTAAATTGAATTGTGAATTCGCATGTAGTAATAATGCCCGGACATCGTCGCACATCATTTGATTATCAAATCTTTTGTAGGAACAAGCAGTGATCTCAAAGCGCTTTGAGGCAATCAATCGCTCATGCTTGGTTGGTTGCTTATTAGGGAATAAATTTTCACTGGTAGAGTAAAATACAGAGTGGAAACAGAGGGCATTCTTCAGGTTATCACTGATTTGCTCCCTGAATTAGATAAAATTACCTTCTATATGGCGGTGTAGATTGTAGATCATCATCGCAGCTGAATCCAGTGAAATATAAATAGGAAGAGTCTACCAAATGCCTTACAAGTTTCAAGAGGTCCAAAGACTTGAACTTTTGTTGCTCTGCAATCACTAGCGAATTGTTTTCGTAATATATCGCATCCATATCCAGTGCAAAGTTTTGAACAAATTCGTCAGGATCAAACACTGTACCACCTTCACTCAGCGGTGAACCAACACATTTCTCTGTTGAAAAGTCAGTGTCGGATGATGAATGCACTTCCAGCTTTCTTTTCTTGTCTTCTTCCTTCTTCCAAGGAGAAGAAAGCATTGCCTCCAACTGGTCCATTGTCCAAAAAGTTTTTGGAAAGTTTCTAGAGTTTGATTTTCGGAGTGGCTGGATGTGGCGGCAAATGAAGTGACTACACAAGTATTGTCGTTTTAGTGAAAAATTGGAGTTTTGCTTCAAATTGAGTGCCACTTTTCTTTTTATGAGTATCTCACCCGTCCCCTCAGAAGATGGTCAAACGATTGCTTTAAAATTTAAAGTTCAAGTCAAGCAATTCAAAACTCAGCATCGCAACAGTAATATTGCTGAAGATTTGGAATTGTCAATCAATTCCTTGACGAATTTCAAGGAAAAGTTATTCGAATATACGCAACCAAAGATTCAACGACTTGTTACCATCGAAGGAGAAGAATATTCTATAGCCGAATTCGATCCAACCATTGAGCAATTGTCTCGTTTCGCAAAAATTAGGAGAAATCAACATAACTATGAAATTGATAACCTAACGTGGGATATTCTCACCAATTGGAGCCAAAATCCACCTTATCCGGAACTTTCAATATTACAGTTTGGAGATCATGTTACAAACAAGGTCAGGTACGCAAAGGTTCAGTCACTGTTTTATGCACCAGCTGAAGTGGACAATAGTGGAGCGCCGTCAGATTCAGTAATTGACGAGATAGCTGCTGAACTAAAACGGGTACACTCCAACCACTTTAGAACAATGGATATTGTTTGGAGGATATGGGCAACTGATATTTCTAGGAAACCCACTCATATGCATCCAGAGCTAATACAAGCTACCCCTCCTATTGAATTAATGCATCTATTTGATTTGGCAACACCTAACGACCGGCAATGGAATCATTTTAACAATGCTAACCGTACTGCTCAACAAGTGGTGGGTGATTTAAATGAACGTGCAACTTTAACACTCAGTGATTTAGAAACCTTTGAAACTAAATTTATTCAGAGTCTGGATAGCTTGCAAAACACAATCTCAACATTGCGAAACGATGCAGTAGTTCTTCGACGAATTGTTACGCTTGCCAGGGGATCAGTAGATTTCACACAACGCTACCAACAAATGTTAAGCACATTAAGTGGTCAGGATTTAACACCATTTCTAGACATGGCTGATCGATTTGAAAGAAACATCGAGGATATGCCTGATATTGATCATGAGCTATTTCAATCATAATGCTGTTCAATAAACTCTGGTTTGTTTGAATTTCTAATAAAGTGTAGTTTGAAAGTTCATTTCTTTCCTAATATCAATCATTTCTCCTTTAAGAGGATTAAAACAGGAAGCATATTGATAATCACACTTGTTACATATTTTGCTGAAATCCTTATGCTCAAATTTCTTTATCACCTTTGCTAAAAGATTATCATTCCTTCCTTCTTGATATGCTGATTTCATTCCCTTTTCACCAATCCAAAAACGATTTCAATTGGGTTGAAAAATGGACAATATGGAGGTAAGAAGATGGGAATGATTCCCCAAGATCGAATCATTTGAATTAAATCTGGATCCTTGTGTATTTTTGCGTTATCCATTATCCAAATTGAATTTCTTCCTGGATACCTTTGAGCCCTATTGTTCTGCTGTACAAACTTTTTCAAACAGTCCACAAACTTCAATCTGGTAAAAGTCCCTAGTATATTACGCGTTATTTACCTTCAACTTGAAACGTATCAACAATGCCATCACAAGCAAGAAATGAAAGACAAGATACTCTTGGCTTTCTGATGTATTCGCCTCGGAATTGCAATGACTTGCCCTTTAATCCATAGCCTCTCTTGCGTATCATACCTCGGGAATCAAAAGAAACTTCATCCAAGAATAGTAAATTTGATTGTGTCCAATCAATCGAATTTAATTCCAATGTAAACCGACATATTTCTTCGGATTTTATTTGAAATGCACGGCGTTCTACAACCTTGTAGGAAAATCCATTTGAATTCAAAATATGCCATATTGATGAGGTACTAACAGTGATATCGTCAAAGTAATTGTTGAATTCGAATTGGCATTCCCGGAGAAAGTTAGTGGGATACTGAATGAAGTAATCCAAAATCCATTTTTCGTGTTCATCGCTAATCTTCTTGTCTCTTTTTGAATTCTGTCGTCCAAGTGATTTACCTTGTTTGTATTTGTTAATCCAGTTTGTAATGGTGCTTGGTGATTTGCCATATAATCGAGATAGTTCAGCTTTAGTGACTCCTTGGTAGAAATACCCATACAGACAATGAACTATTACATCTTCCGATGCATGATCCTTTATTTTTTGTTTAATTTGAATGTTCATTTTTTGGGGACGAAAGGGGACGAAAGGGACGGCTTTGATTGGGCTTTCGAATTGCAAAAAAAGCAGACTCCAATTTTTAAAGAAAGCCACAATAAATCTTGCCTGATTTTTCATGCTTCAAAAATGTCTCAACGAAATTGACCTGATTGCGCAGCACCTCAATTTCCATGAATATTTTCAGTTATATTTTAGTCTGTATTCAAAGCTGCCAAAGATTCCACAACTGACTTCTTTTGCATACAAAGGCTCGTTTACAGATGGATTCAACTTTCAAGATTACCTTCCGTCAATAGCGCCGGAATACTATACATGGGATATTCTTGTATTCGTTGTAAATAATGCCCATGACTCTCAGTTTTTGAAAATGTTTAAAAGCTACACTAGGGAGGAATTGTCAATGATTTATGGAGCAGTGATATACGGCCGAATGTATTCAGATACAAAGTGGATATTCACGCAATATTTAAACACTGAGTTTCAAATCATTTTGGAAGCTGCAGCAGCGACAGAGTTGTATCTACAAGCAGTACATGAAATGAATACCACTTTGATTCAAACAATATTCCAATCGAATATCATTCAAGATATATCTACCCATAATCAAGTATTTCTCAAATCTTGTAGCTTTATCGATCTCGACTTGCTGGAATTATTCTTGGATGATGAGCGAATAGACTTTAATTTCCGAATGGGACAGAATAGTGTAGTTAGTTTTGCTGCTGACAATCCTAGAAAAGAAATTCTAGAGAGGATAATGAAAGAAGATGGACTGGAAATTAGAATCGGAGATCTGACTCTTATATTGGAGTTGAATATCAAACACCAGCATGTATTGGAATTGTTACAACACAATCGAATGCAGCCGTTTTTAAATGAAAATAACGACATGCCCATAATTGTTGCTAGTAGAACTGGTCAATATGCAGTTGTAAAGTACCTGCTTGAACAGGAATCTGTAAACCCTGCTGCGCAAAATAATTTAGCAGTAATTGAAGCAGCAGCAACTGGAAACTTTGATTTGGTTCAGCTATTAGTGAATGATGATCGCGTAAATCCGTACGATCAAGATTCGCGAATATTTACAAATTGTGCAAGCAGTTTGAGAATATTTCGATATTTGCGAAACGATCATAGAGCCAATGTATTTCTCCACAGAAACGAAATACTTACCAATGCAATATTAAAGTCCAATACGGAATTGATTGATTATATTATTGATGAAAAGATATTAACACTTGAAGAATTCAACTCTACCCACCTCCTTGCTCTAGCGATTCGAAATTATCAGGAATTATTGAAAAATGTCATTGAAAAGTCGCACCTCTCTATTTCATACAGTCAAAACAATGTCAATTATTTGGAGTTTCTTTATCGGAATGGACAACATGGTCCGTTAAGGTTGCTGTCGCCTCTCCTAGATCAATCATTCGAAGGCACCAGTTGGCTGGAAACACAAAGTATCTTGGCACTAACAGACGAAAACTATCAAATTTTCGAAATGTATCTATCCAACAAATACTACAATCTATCTTCGTTTATAACTGCTATACTAAAGCTATTAATTACTCAAGATAAACCAGAACTAGTGGCAAAAGTACTTGATCACAAATCATTCAAGCCAACAAAGTTCATTGAAGTTTTCAAACACCTTATGCGAACTGATAACCTGGAAATTGCAAAAATGTTGCTCAAAGATAAAAGGATTGACCCGTCACATAAAGGCAACACTATACTCAAGCGAGCATGTAGCAAAAGAAAACCAGAATTTGTAAAGCTACTTTTGAACCACAAAAAGGTAGACCCATCGGATAATGATTACGAAGCAATTAGAATAGCAGCACAAAATGGGTTTGAAGATGTTTTAGATGTATTTAGAAAAAGCGAAAAAGTAGATCCTAAAGTATTTGATAAAATAAATCTATAATAAATATATTTAGCGGAATAGAATTGATAAAGACTCCATCTGTTCAATCTTTTTGTTTTCTTTAACAAGTGGGTCGATTCTTTTTCTTTTCCGTTTACCGTCGCTGCTGCTAGTATCTTTGTCTTCTTCATTAAGTGCTTTTTGAGCGAGCTGCTGTTTATACTTTTGTCGTTTCTGCATATTCTCCTCGATAGAGTTTTTGATAATTAGTCTTATTGTAGTTACAGGTTTAGTTTGGCCTAAACGATGTACCCTATCTATGGCTTGCTGCTCTACTGCAGGATTCCAATAAGGTTCCAGCATATATACTCTTGTCGCGGCAACTAAATTTAACCCAACACCTCCAGCCTTGATCGAGATTAAAAATATTGTTGTTTCTGGGTCGTTCTTGAAAGTCTCTATCGCCGCAGATCTCTGAGTACGATTCATTGCACCATCTAATCGGACACATTTGAAGCCAGCTTCACGTAATGGCCCCTATGTTAAAAAATATTACTTCACAGAGTGTCAGCATATTGGTAAATTGAGAAAAAATAACAGATTTGGTAGGGTCCCGTCGATACACAATATCTTCCTTTCGAATATGTTCCAAATCTTCCAAAAGCGCAAGGAGCTTTGTGGGGTACCTGTCCTTACTAATCTTTAACACAGTATCCAAGTCAAAGTTTTCCGACACATTTTCTGGTATTTCAACCAAAGACTGTTCACTGATTTCAATTTTGCAAGTCGGACATTCGGCCACAGGTTGTGAATTAATGATGGATTTTGATCCTTCATTCCGTTTCTTTGCGAATTTCGTTGTCGAACAATTGTTGCAAATTCTGAGTTAGCAAGAATGATACAAGTGCCTGCAAGGTGTAGCATAATTTCCCGCAGGACCATCTAAAGGAGAAGAACAAAATATACACGTATCCTCTTCAGAATCTCTTAAAAGTTTATACAAACTAAGCGCTTCGTCTGGAGTCAATTGATGACTTGTATCCGTTAAGCCGTCTGTATAAGTCTTGTTTTACCGTCGTTTGAAGCAAATTCGGCGTCTTTTACTAAATCAGGATGTAGACAAGCCTGTCTCATCAACAGAATAGACTTCAAGATCATGATATAATTCTTCATCACAGTACCGTTTTCACGAAGACTTTCAAACATTGCTTTACCCCGTTCATGTATTCTATTATACTTTTCTCGCTCAAATGGTGCCATGTCCAGTAATAGAACTGTATCCAATTTCTCTGGCAAGATAATCAATGGCTTTCCGTCAATCATTTCATTCTTTGTCCTTCGCAGAGTTAATCCTTTCATCAAAGTCTGTTGCTTAATAAAGAATCTACCTGTAAACTCCTAAACACATTAGGATTTTTCCCATTAGCAATAGGTTTAATTATATGTGTCGTCCAATCTGCCCTTCTGTCTAGTGGATCAACTTTGAGGAATTTGATTAAACTGAAAAGATCATCGAGTTTGTTTTGAACTGGAGTCCCACTAGAATTAAATGTAAATTACGTCAAGCACCATTTTACATCCGCAACAAGTAAAAAGGCCGCTTTTGCTTGGTGAGTAGAGGCAGTCTTGATAATATGTGCTTCATCCAAAACAATCCTGTACCAGTATACCTGATGTAGCGGAGATGAATTTCCCCTTGAATTAACAAAACTTACTTTCCAATTCCAAGTCCAATCAAGTTATAAGTTGTAATTACGACATCATAAGAGGCAATTTTTCGTGGATCGTTAATCCTAGAGTTTCCATGATATACAAGCACGCTTAAGCTATCCTCCTTTGTATGGGTTAGAATTTGGTCCTCCCAATTATGAATTGTAGACAGAGGACAAATGATTAACGTGGTTCTTGAAGGAATAGTTGCTAAATTATCCACCTTTAATTCATCTTTTTTAGGTTCAATTTTCTCTATTTTGCTCAAGAATCCAAATGGATCTTCAACAGCTGGAGATGCTCGTGCATTGACTACATTGGTAAGTTGCTTTGGCTGCCCTTTCAAGATGATTGAAATGATCTGTATCGTTTTCCCTAAACCCATATCATCTGCTAATATCCCCCCACGAACTGGTTTCGGCCTTTCATTTCTTTTGGTATCGGTTATAACATTTCTCCATCCGTTTCCTTGTTTCTTCCAGAATACTAGAGATTCATCACCCTTATCAATTTCCCTATTATACATCCAATGCAGAGCTTGCTTCTGATACTTGAATAGCGTGGATTTCAACCTTGGATCTTGTTCCATTTCCTCCAAGTCTTTGGTTTGGGTAAATGACTGGTACAGTGCTTCAATTTGTGCGTTTGCTTGATCAACAACTACCGCTTGGCTATTCTGATTAACTATTTGCTGATTGATATTCTGTTGTGGATTCCAGTAGCGCTGTTTAGGTTGTACATCTTATTAAATTAAAAGTACCTGGCGGTTCTAACCTTTGCTGCTTTGAAAGTAAATAATTTCCCACTGGTATAGCATTTTCCTGTCTTCCATAAACCAAAAACTTTGCATACGGCTGATGAATCTGCATTAACAATATATACTTGTTCGATATTTAAATACAACTCAAATTTTAAATGTGGGAGTAAATTCATCATCAAGCGACAGAACGAATCGTTGACATAGCAAATGACCTATTGTTAATTGTAAATACTTGATCTGTTTGGATATCCAGAACTGTAAACTCTACTGTTAGATTTATATACTGTGGTAGGATCTATCCGGCGCCAAAGCAGAGCCAAGCTTTGCAGGGATAACTCCTTGGTTCAACGACCTGTAGTGGTAAATAAAGGTATCTCGGACTTGGTACACTTGTGTAAGAAGCATTCCGTAACAAATAAATGTAGAAACAGACTGAATTGGAGGCTTAGGTTTGGTAGATCTTGACTCATCAATTATAATATCCTGGTCTTTTCCGCTTGATTTGATTGAAGATCGAACAACTTGAATGTCCTCATTCTGTTTGTTTTTTGGCGATTCTTCGTCCGATATATCTATGTACTGAGAGCTAGAATTAGAGGGTAATGGCGAATCCGGCACTATTATCGGTTGCATGCTGCAAGTTGTTTAGAAAATGAATTTTTACAAACAATGAGAATTTAATTACTGTCCAAGATAGAAGGTGTCACAGGACCGCATTAGCATGTGACCTATGCTCAAAAAGTGAAGCGATTATTTTCGATAACACAAAGGGAAAAACTATTAGGGACTCTTGAAGGAAGAGAAGTGTCCGGCATCAATTGGTAGTGTGGGGTAATGAATCAGGGAACGATAAATATTATCCAATTCGCTTGGGTGAATGTTGGCTGCCAAGCAGCAAATTTCTTTTCATTGTGCCAAAAAGGGACTGCATCCAATAACAAGTTCACTGACGCTGCTCCTTGAATTACTGTTTAATGAATGATTCAGAATGATAATCGCCTACTTTACGGCATCTTGAGTAGGGCTCCCATGTTACTTCTCGGGTTAATTATCGTTCAGAGGTAATCAGGTTGTACACATACTAATAATCACCAGCACACAGGTTAAATACCGAATAGAATCTTTCCAATTACGATTTTTATTCAAATTAAATCAATAACTATGTTAATATTACTTACCATTCATTGGCATTTCATCAATTTGAGTGGAATAATATTGTTCGATATCACGAAGAATCTTTACATCCTCTTGTTTTACAAAATTGATTGCAACACCTTTTCTACCAAATCTACCACTTCTTCCGATTCTGTGAATGTAGTTTTCACGATTGTTTGGTAAATCATAGTTGATTACCAATGAAACTTGTTGGACATCAATACCTCTGGCCCAAATATCAGTAGTGATCAAGACACGACTGTGTTAATATGATCTACCTTGTTCCTTGACGGAAATCTTGCATAATTGCGTCTCTTTCTTTTTGTGGCATTTCACCATGCATAGCAGCTACAGTAAAGTTGTTTTCTCTCATTTTGGCAGTTAACCAATCTACTTTTTTTCTAGTATTGCAAAACATGACTGCTTGAGTAATAGTTAGAGTATCATATAAATCACAAAGTGTATCAAACTTCCATTCTTCCTTTTCAACAGCGACAAAGAATTGCTTGATCCCTTCCAATGTAAGTTCATCTCTCTTTACAAGCACTCTAATCGGATCAGTCATGAATTTCTGTGTCATTTCCAAGACATCGTGAGGAAGAGTAGCAGAAAGCAATACTACTTGTGTTGAAGGTGGAAGATATCTGTAAACATCATAAATTTGGTCCTTGAATCCACGAGACAACATTTCATCAGCTTCATCAAGCACAAGCATCTTGATGTGACGAGTACGAAGATTCTTTCTTCTAATCATATCGTAAACTCTTCCTGGAGTTCCAGAAACAACATGCTGTCCATAATCCAATTTGCGGATATCGTCACCAATTGAAGTTCCTATATTAATATAAAAAACCTCCGATACATGCGTGGCATTGAACATTCATGTAATCTCCAAGAGCCAATACTACTGATTGAATTTGGGTTGCTAGTTCTCTAGTTGGTGACAGGATTAACGCTTGAGTTTCCCTCAATGCGGTATCAATAGTCTGTAAAACCGAAATAGAAAACGTTGCGGTTTTACCAGTACCTGATTGTGCTTGTGCGATAACATCTCTTCCACTAGTAATTGGTCCAATGGCTCTCTGTTGAATAGCGGAAGGTTTTTCAAAATCTGTATTAGGAATGATTACTGTAAGCGTAGATCCCTCTTACTAGTTCTTCCTTTAGTCCCATCTGATCGAAAGAAGAAATGACTTTGACATTTTCACTTGTTTCGAATAGTAGTGTAGAGTCCTCTTCCAATCCTGACATTTTGTAAAACTTTTTTTTCTGATCTTGAACGTTATTTGTGATTTTGAATTCAAGCAAAGTTGAATTTAAACTTTATAATTGCAACCCTAGCCCTTGCCTGCTATATAATGATGCCTTTTAATCTCTTCATCTACCTGACCAAAAAATATTTTAACCAAGCCGATTTGCTTAGATCTAGCAACTAGATTTGAACCATTGACTACAACCAACTAGATATAACAATATTACTTTTTATTAACTGGTTCTGCTATGAAATGATAAAAATGATAAACTTCTTCCTGGTCATAAACCGCTACTCTACACCCACACTCCCTACACTCTACAGGATGATACTCTTTGTTTAATAATTCGCTCTTGATTACTTTCAAATTAAAAACAAACATTGCCCTGTACTGGTTATACTCTGTGTGTTTCTGGCAGTCATAACATATCCTAGTAAAACACAAGGGACAATGCAGGATAGCATCAGACTTTTCATTCATTAGTTCAGATACCCACTGTGCGTCCCTTTCATCAGCTTCCGGATCATAAAAGTCTGGAGCAGCGTCAACAACATCACCATCCGAATCACTCTCCACTTGCTGATCTGCTTTCTCTAGTACTGTTTTCATATCCACATTAATCTCTTCATAATCAGAATCAGAATCATCTTTAAATTTTACCATAAAAAAATGGAAAGAAAATGGAAAAAGAAATTGTACTTGAAACAACCATTTGCAGGTACTACTAGCTAATCATAGGTACTCGGATCTTTATTTTGATAACCATGTAGACTCTTCTTTTCTGAAACTAATGAAAAAGAATGTCAATGTCAGGACACATTCTTACTTTACCGTCGTGCAAGATTCATTCAAGATTTCTCAGCAAATTGCGGGAATATTTATTTATTTAGGATTGTATAATCATATTGCAGAAAATGAATATGATTGGACGTATCCAGTATCCGGAATTATTATTGTATTTATTTGTTATGCGCTTTATACGAGGTTGAAATAGGTGTTAATATTAGAATGAAGCATACACCCGCGTTTACATGGTCAATGATTACCAGTTCATTTCTGTTTCTTACTGTAATTATATTCATTATTCCTTTGATGAAAAACCTTACCGTGGATATCTCTACAGATACTATATGGGCAATGACCCTATTCATGTTTATAGTCAATCTATTGTTTCACGATTACTCCTTGAATGGAAAGTTTGAACCAATGTCAATCAATGCAGCAATGTTTGTTAATGTGCTACTATCATCTCGGTTACCTGATAATTACAAAGTACTATTGCTGCTTTTATGTGGGATCAGTTTGTTTGCCCTGTTTCCAATCTTTATTAGGGCAATAACGAAAAGGTATCCCAAGATAGAACTTCCACTTACTATTTTGGTGTGTTTCTGTAGTTTGATCTTGAACGAAACCTGGGGATACATTGTCGTTGTGTACATTTTTATTACTTTTGTTTGTCCTTGGTTGTTTGTAGAAATACAAAAATACAAAAAGTATTTGGTATTAACGGTAGTGAAATAAGAGGGCCGTGGGATGAAGCTGTTATAAATAGATCTAGTTCAGCTGAAGAGTTGGCTGATTAATAAATTGAGGTACATGTTTATTTTGCATCTTATCTCTTGATATTTCTTTTGATTTCTTGCATGTTTATTTTGCATCGTCATCTCTTGAGTTTCCTCTTGGAGATTTCTTGAAACTATTGGATCGACGGTCCCTCATTGAATCTCTTCTATCTTGACTTTTTTTTCGATAGTCATCGTCTCTATCATGCTCAGGACTTTTTCGTTTTCTAGATTCATCGTCCTTCTTTTCAGATTCCGTATTATCCACGCTTTTTCTGTCAGAATCTCTTCTTCTACCATTTCTTTCACTATCTTGAGCGGCTGAATGCTGTGATGATTCCATGAGTGAGTGGACACTATTTTGAACCGAATCATTTTTTTCGATAGTGTCCTTTCGATCTGGAGATCGCCGTCTTCTTTCTGGAGTGTTATCTCTGCTCCTCACAGGTGATCTTTTATTGTAGGGAGATCTGCGTCGATCAGGATTAAATCTATCACTACGCCTATTATCAGTATCCCGTCTTCTATCTTCCCTGGGTCTTTCATGATCATATCCTCTATCAGCATTTCTTCCTCGATCATATCGGTCATCATTTCTATTCCTGTCACTTCGAAAACTTCTATCCCTATCATCATCTTTTGACCGTTCATCAAATCTCCTGTCATCTCTTTGCGAGGTATCATTTCTCTCATCCCGTCTTGAACTCCTTCTATCATCATGATCTCTTCTAGGTCTTTCATCGTCACGTCGATGGCCATTACGATCGTTCCTATCTCGGTCCCTATCACGGTCATAATCATTCCGTCTGTTATAACTTCTGCCGTGGTCGCGATTCTTGTAATCACAGTGTGGAGGTAATTCAACCTTTGCCATCTGTCTCACATCAAGTTCGTGCGATTTAGGGAATGCTTGGAAGCTAATATAAACTAAAGGCTACTCTCTTGTTCCTGGTTTTGCTGGGTATGGTGAAACTTTAAAGTATTCATGCTTGAGAGCTTCGTTGGCACTCAATCTCTTGGTAGGATCTAGACGCAACAAGTTGTATAGAAGGTTGTAAGTTTCATTGGAATAACTGGTTAAAATTGGTCTCACCTTGAGCTATTGAACTTTGTACTCAAAGTAGACTCTTTCACTCCGAAATCAGTAACTTTACCATCCTTTACAAGTGGCAAGTCTGAATATCCAGGCCAGTTCTGAGCAGTTGGAGAACCAAGTAGTTCGAAAATCTTTTTCAGTTGATCCATTTCATTTGCACCAGGCAATATAGGACGTCTTTTTAACAGTTCTCCAAAAATACACCTTGTTTAATTCACATCTACCCTACACCCCACATATCTACAGCAGTAGTGTATTTACAATAGCTATTCCCGCCCTGTAACAGTAATTCTGGAGGACGATACCACAATGTAACTACAGTCTACATTAGTTCTAAATACTGTAGTCATTGTGTGATTTATAGTTCTTGCCAATCCAAAATCTGCCAATTTTACTCTGCCACAATTATCCACAAGAATATTTGCCCCTGAATTAACAGATTGCTACCCTTCATATCTCTATGAATAATATCATTATCATGCAAGTGCTTTATACCACGAAATATCTGCTGAGTGTAGCTCTTCAATTGAGCAGTTGTTAAAGTAACACTTGGATTCCCCAGTAACCCTGCCAAGTCATGGTCCATGTAAGGAAAGACCATGTATATTGTTGCGTGCAAGTTTCGTTTCGGATCGCCTATCTAAGTATGAAGCTACCCTTTTCAATCGCTATTTCCATCAAATCAATAATATTCTCATGGTCGATGCTTTTCAACAGTTTAATTTCCCTCAAAGAAGTAACTGGAAATCCTTCCTTGTCATTATGTGTTAAAATCTTTTTTAGTGCTCTGATGTTAATTTGAAAAGTACACTCGAAGTCCTGTTTTGGAGTGTGTGGCAAGCAGCACTTCCCTTTGATTAACTAGTTAATACCCAAAAGTTCCTTCTCCCAATTTGTTCTCTATTTCGTATTCTGAAATTGGAGAAACCCCTGTAAATTCTTTATCTTCACTATCTACAACTTCCCCTTCTTCAACTACAATGTGTGCTGGTGTTTGAACTGGAGTATTATTATGTGATTCGATTTGAGATGGATGAAGCGGAGCGTGGGGTATTTCTGGCAATTCCTCTAGTGAATCTTGGGACGAATGTTGCTCTCGTTCAGATTCCATTCTGAAAAATTTGAAAGAAATTTTTGAAAGATATATTAAAAATACTACAGATAAAACCCTCCTAGTCCTCTACTTGCTTTTTCAGCATTTGACATATTCCAAAGCTCCGCACTCCTTGGATGAGGAATGACTTTGTGAGCTGCGTGGTTTTGTTTGGTTTCACATACTGGTCATGGTGGTATACTTTGAAAGGGACAGTGGTTATTTCTTGAATAGGGTCGTCCAGGTCGAACATATTCTGCACCCGACATAGTATTGAATATTCTCCAGGCACTCTTATAGCCATTTCAGGGAATACAAAGAATATGTAAGGCTCCCCATCCACAGGGTCGTTCAGGACTTGGCCAGACACCATAGTATCACCAGTAAAGTTGACAGTGTAAAGCGACTTTGCATATATGGAATTTTTTATCAGCGTTTGTATTTCCTTTCCGTCAGCAGACAGTAGAACCAAGTGGCAAAAGTAGTTGAGCGACTCTAGTTCTTCTTTTGTTTTTCTTGTAGGAAAGACAATCTTTATGGCTAGCATGGGGTAGCTACGGTTAAGAAAAGGTTACATTAAGCTCTTCAGGTACGGCTTCGTTGTCCCAGTCTCCCTACCTGTCTTGGGAGTCTGACGGATCTCTAGCTTGTATTCACACTCAGTCATAATTTTTGCAGGAGTCTTATTTTTTATGAAAAACGGGTGAGTGTGATTTTCCAGCTGGTTTGTGGCAAATTACTCAGAATGACTCATTTTTATAAATTTTTACGAATGGCGGATAAATGAAACATTACATACAATAGCGTCCCGTTTCAGGTAATTATTAGCTCTCCTCCATATTGTCCAAGAGTGGCGAATCGAACATTCTCCACATAATTTAGAACTATTAATACCATAATTTTGCGGAATAACAATTTCCAGAAGGATCACTGGAACAAACTTGACGCTGGAATCATTTCCCACTGTACTGGTGAATAATGGAAAAATAAGGAATAACTTGCATTAAATATTCAGGAAGAGTAACGAGGGAAACATTTTCGTGATATCTTGATGAAATAGCGATGGATTATGCGATACAAATAAGACCAATAAAATGGTAACAAAATGACTGTGCTATCAAACCAATTAGGATTGGTTTATTTGAGTATGAGTGGTTTAGAAATGAGCACGCTACGTGTTTGCGCTTACTTTTCTCTATTTCGCAAATATGTTTATGAAGTGGACAACTGCATTTTGTCAGTCTCCATCTGTGCAAATTTTTTTGACAAAAAAATTTTTTTTAATGCCCAACTATGAAGAATTGATAAAATTCGAAGGGATCGAACAAGTACCGAAAATGCAGAGATTTCAGTTCATTGCTAGTCAAAGGTATTTGTTTTAATAATGAGAAACGAAGTTGGTGGGAAACTGAAAGCGTTAATTGATGAACTGCAACAAAAATACAGCGAAGAATTTACAATCCATCCTATAGAAGATCCAGAAGACATGGAATCAGCCCTGGAAGAACTACAGGAAGCGTTTCCGGACAACAACGTGAAATTTCCATTAGGTGTATTTGAATATATCTGGCAAACATACAATGCTGAACCAAGTTCTACAGCAAATTTCGGAATCCCGACATTTCCTCTCACCAATTCGCATGCGAGCAACAAAGTCGCATGGACTGATATTGAACTTGATTTTGATGAAGAACTATATAACGGAGAATTAAAATTTGTAGTATGCGTAGATGTAGAAAGCAAAAATTATGGTAAAGTTTGTATCATCAATTCGGCTAAAAAAGTTTGTAAAGTGGCAGAATCATTTGAAGAGTTTTTCAATTCCTTCACGAGGATGATGGTTGATGATTTTGGAGGTAGCGAAGAAGAGCAAGCGGAAATTATCAAAGATTTTCATGAACAATATAATCTCTGAGTGCATTACTTTCTGTACGCATTTTTGTGACTTATCGGATGACGTTTCTTCTTGTTTTACATCTGAACTGAAAATGATTTCTGATACTATTGGAATTGCAATATTGCTTTGCTCTATTCTGTTGGGAATCCACAGCACGTACATTAATTTTGTACAGCATCACACCAATCCTAACTATGTGATGGCATTGCAACTTTTAGCTTCAATATTCCAAGTTATAAACCAGATTTCATTCACATCACTGTATACCTTTACGATATCAAAGTTCTTTCATAGTGTAAACCACTGTTTGTCACTGTGGATATTTTGCAACTGCTGTTATTTCCTATACCAGGTGATGTCTGTGTATGTTTTGGTTCACAGGTCATCAGGAATATTGCATGAACGTTTCAAATTACTATACAAGTACTCACTATTGGCGGTTTTAGCTATCGCAATGGGGTTTATTGAAGCGTCTGCATTCCAAGGAATTACATTTGCCTATGACGACTACTGTGCTTCCACTGTTAATCCTATCACAAATCTGATTGGTAAAATGATACTATTTGCGATTTATTTCACTGTTTGCGTTGTGTTTATAGTGGTTATCAGGAAAAAGGTCAATTCAAAGTCAAAATCGCGGTCGGCTTTCGTATTTGGAAGTTTAAGAGTGCTATTGGTGGTAATAGCTCTCCTGGTATCAATTACCTTTTCCTTCACAAATGTGTGGGGCAGCAGATTCTTTATCCAATTCACAATTGAAAATTACTTTGGAATAACCGCGTCTACGTTCGTGTGTCAGGTCCCAGAAAAGAAAAAGACGTCTACTTCAGGAAGCACAAAACAAATTAAAAACTTTTCATCTGAAGAAGATATTAAAAGTGAAAATTAATATACCGTCTAACTGTACAGTACAATCGCTCTTGTTTTAACATTCTACTATCTTGCATTGATTGAAGAAAGCCCTTTCACCTTGACTGCCAATATCTCAACTCGTCAATCTTTCTAGGAGTATCTAGTCAATGCTTTGTCCAAGTAATGCACTATCGGCGTTATCAAAAAGGGAGTATGATCTTTATCACGAACAATATCATTGATCTGTAATGTTTTCAAATAACAAGGTAATAGATTCAAGCTAGCAAATACACATAGCCGAGTTAAAATGTGATTGGTTTCGAAAGCATGTACTACAAAAACAGAAGAAATAGTTCATATACTGAAAAATATAATCTATTTTCAAACATGTTCTGTCTAGTCGATTTTGCTGTATTTTACCCTTGATAACTGAGTTGACCAGGATACTCGATTTGTGGAGATTCTAGATGACTTGGTGGTGGGAAAGATGGGATAGATGTATTAATGCTACTCGCATGATATTGTTCGCTGGATTGCGTTGGGTATTGTGGTACTGCAGGAATAGAGCCTTGGAGTTGTTGATGTGCCAGATATTGCTGTTGAGGATATACTGGCTGAGGAGCTGAATATTGTTGATTGAAATATTGCTGCGCAGGAGGTGCTACAATATGACCATTAGCAGCAAAGATGTTTTGCCTCAGTCCACCTTGATTCCTAGATCTTCTTCTGTGACAATTGAGCGCAATAATTGCTACAGCAACAAGAGCTGCGAAAACCAGGAATGATGTCAATCTTTTGTAGTCCACGACATATACATCAGTTAAACGATTTCCTCCGGAAGGGATAGGAGGAAGGTTCACAAACTTGACGGGGGTATTAGTGCTAGATCCATTGAATGTGTTTTTGGGATTGTTTCCCAAATAAGAGTCCCAAGCTGTCATGATGCGGTTCAAGGTGGAAGGAGATATACCATAACTACCGGCCAGGTCATCACTACATTAATATTGATTCACCAATGATGCCCCATTTCATTTCTTATAAAAACATTGTCTGTTGAACCCACATCCCTTACTCCAATAGTGTGCCACTACAGTCAACAATAAATTACTGGATCTACTGTACCATGCACGTACACAATACGAGAGATTGCACTTGTAATGTTTAAACCCATATATGCAGCGTTAACCAAGTCAGAAGATGGCTGCACTTTGAAGAAATCTTGACACACTTTACTCAAATAGAAACTGAATGTTCTGAATTGTGAATATGCCGTGCTTTCTTGGTCAGTGTAGTCTTGTAAATAACCAAACTCATAGCAAGATTGAAAAAGCCATGCAATACTATTTCTTTGCTTGTTGCTATCTGAGGATGGAAGAATAACATTGTAAAGGGGATTTGAGTGAGCTCCTGACGATGAATCTGAACTGTAGGCAGAAACAACTTGCTGGTATGCATCGAGTAATGCACTGTCAGTTGCTGAAGGGTCTGTGAAGGCTGGATACAATATCCCCCCACATATTGGCCCCATCTTTGGAGGATTCGTAAAATCTCTTCCATACTGAACAGCACTTGACAATAAAGTTGAATAGAATGAATACTTGAATTTGTTATCATCAGAATATCCCTGTTGGATCATGTAATTGTCAAACAGTTTGACTGCCCTTTGCCAATTGGTTGCACAAGTAGCAGAACCTCCAGAGTACTGTATCCCAGCCTGTACTGCTACTCCATATTGATAAAAATCAGAGGTCAAAAGTACTGGAGCACTTGAAGAATGGGCTGCGTATATCAAATCAGGAAACTTTAACCTTGACCAAGCGGCAAGATTTCCAGCATATGAGCCGCCAATTGCAACCCATACTGTATCAGCTGGCAATGAAGTCTTTCTGAATCTAATGAAGCTAGCTATATCTTGCAGTGCCTGAGAAGTTGTAAGCAACGCAAAATCAGAAGGGTAATCCTGGGGAAATTGGTTTTTCAAGTCATAATATCTGTGTTCCAAATTAATTACTAGTCCATTGTACTTTTCAGCCAATTGTGCCTCCAGTCCGTAACCAATAAACGAGGAATTCATTTGTGATTCTCCAGAAATAGACAAGAATACTGGACCACCGGATTGGTAGTAGGTATTGAATTCACAGTACGCTTGCTGCCATGTTTTAGTATCAGAAGGATTAAAATGGTCCCTCGGTTGTTGAAAGAATTGATATTGGATATCCGTAATCCCGGTGATTTGGTTCTTTTGTTGAAACAATCGATGTCTACTGACTCCAAATGGAACATGCGAACTGCAGCAAGTTAATAAGAGAGCGAATATCAAATGCATTCAAATGGACAATGTTAATTCAACTTAAAAAGACTAAAAGAAAATTCCTTCCCAAAGATTAGGATTCAATCATTCGCTAATAAAAATATCTTGAAATAATGGAATGGTATATCCCTTGAAACCAGGAATTCGGATTTTAAGATATCTCCAGCTCTCTATTTTTCTGAAATTAACTCTATGGTGAAACTTGCCAAGATGAATTATGTGAGTCATTCGATATATCAAAAAACCATAAAACCAAGCCTGTAATAAACGAGCTCTGAATCTCAATCAGAAAGCATGAATTTCAATGAAAGTGACCTTGACGGCGCGATCAACGTCTTTCGACACTACCTTTCAAACCGTCACGAAAAGAAGGATGCGTCAATGAATTCAAAAGTAAAGGAATTATTTGCTATCGCATCAAGCGTATTGTGCGCTGAAGACAAGAAAACAAAGATACAAAAACGAAAAAGGCAAGCTGAATTAAATCACCAAAAAGACAAAGAAAAGCTCAAAAATACTGTATTGGGCAAGAGACACACAATGCGATCTGATGTAACGAATCCAAAATTTGATTCAGAAATGGTTTACAAGACTATTTACACTGAAGACTATTCTTTGCCAAACGCCAAAGCAAGATTACACTATGAGGACAAATGCTACATCTGTTTATCAAAGTATAGAGATTTACACCAGTTTTACTCGCGTCTTTGTCCAAAATGTGCAGAATATAATTGGATGAAACGCCAAAATTCAGTGGATATGACTGGAAAAGTGTGTATAGTTACTGGCGGGCGAATTAAGATTGGTTTTTGTATAGCATTAAAACTTTTGCGTATGGGTGCTACTGTAGTCGTCACATCACGCTTCCCAAACGATACTGCCTTGAGATACTCAAAAGAAAATGACTTTTACGCATTTAAAGATAGATTGCACATATATGGATTAGATTTCCGAGACTTGAATATGGTGTCTAACTTTTGTCAGGAAGTCAAATCAAAATTCAAGATGTTGCATGTATTGATAAATAATGCTGCTCAAACTGTCAGAAAACCACCACAGTTTTATCAGCATTTAATTGAAAATGAAATTAAACCACTGGACAGCTCGCTTCTTGAAACAGTATCTGTAAATACAACAGACGGCAAAGTTGTAAACTCTAAAGCACTTACTGGTGGGAAAATGCTGACCAAGATTAACAAGAATGTTTCTGCGCTGTTATCTCAGGTGCCATTTCTTCCAGAGGACAGAATAGTCGACACTAGTATGTTCCCTCCTTCAAAACTAGATGGTGATGGCCAGCAGCTGGATTTGAGACCTACAAATTCATGGGTTTCCAAATTGGGTTCAGTATCAACAATCGAGATGGTAGAGTGCCACCTTATCAATACTTTTGCACCGTGGTCGTTAATATCAGAGTTGTTACCATTAATTGAACACACTCCTGATGAAAAATTCATTGTCAACGTATCTGCAAAAGAAGGACAGTTCTATCGAAACAAAACGACCGACCATCCACATACGAATATGGCAAAAGCATCCCTGAATATGCTGACTCGAACTTCTGCTGCTGATTTGAAAAATAAGCAAATTTACATGACTTCAGTTGACACAGGCTGGATTACCGACGAGCATCCACACGCATTGAAAAGTCAGGGATGGATTCAGCCGATTGATGAATGGGATGCAGCAATGAGGGTTTTGGATCCTGTGCTTACTGGCTATCAAGGTGGGGAAAAGTATCATGGTGTATTTCTAAAAGATTACCACCCTTCCAATTGGTAATTGCGGCTGTGATTTCCCGATGTTTCCCAATTGATAGAAAGCAATGATTCATCCATTATCAATAAGGCAAATCATTACAGCTGTCAGTGTTAGCCATTCTCGAAGCGAAATGTCCATGAGAGCTGAATGGGTTAAATGAGCTCGCCACCACTCTTTTAAGGTCAATTCAATGAATTGCATGAAATTGTATGGATTTGTCAATGCACCAAGTCCTGTGGCGCTTAAGAAGACAGATGAATCATATTTAATAACGTCAAATAAAGGGAAATTAATCAAGTATTGATAACAGTATAACCGCATATATATCTACTAATTTATCCGGTTATTCTACTTTAAAAAACCGTGGTGATTTTCCTGGCTTGCTTTTATTTATCTGGAAATTAGACTTGCATCACAAGACCAATCAAGACGTGACCCAATATGAGGTGAGAGCCACCTAATCTTCCTCAAAACAATTTCAAAATGTACTCTCGACCAATGGCAAAAGCAATCAAGATGCTCAAGCGTAAATGCAACAAGCTCTCCTTATTTCGCAAGAAAATCACTGATGATGATGTTGAAATCTTATCAAAGTTAATCAAGGACGGAAACTTGACAAAAATCGACCTTAGCGATAACAATATCACTGAATTGGGTACTGGATATCTTATGCAGGCTTTGCTTCCTGTACAACCAGTAGCAAATTCCTTTGAAAGTGAAAAAATACCAGTTTCAAACTTGGAAATCCTTGATCTTTCCCAAAATTTGTTGGGTCATCGTGGTGCTGAACTTGTATCTGACTTGATTCGTAAGGGAAAGCTTGAAAACGTCAACTTGGGATACAATAATATTCGTTCTCGTGGCGCGATCTCGGTTGCAAACGCTTTAACTTGGAATCCACCAGTTGAAACTTTAAACTTGGAAAACAACTCTATTTGTGCCTACGGGGCGAAAGCCCTTGCCAAATCCTTGATGGGAAACAAAAAGTTGCAGTCCCTAAATCTTGAAGCGAATGTATTTGGGGACGTAGGAACTAGGTTGTTTTCGGAAGCGCTTTTAGAAAACAAGACACTGTGTGAATTGAACCTAAAGTCTGCTTTGATAACAGATCTGGGAGCTGGCTATCTTGCTAATATGTTGAAATACAATACCAATCTTTTAAAGCTTGATCTAGGTGGGAATGAAATCAGCGACGCTGGTGGAAAATTGATTTTGGATGCCCTCGAAAGAAATCAAACAATCATGTCCTTGTCCTTGAAAGACTGTGCGGTTACTAAGGATATACAGGATCAAATCAAAACGTTGCTTGAACGTAATAAGAAGAAGCTAGAGAATAGCAAAGAAATCATTAATACTGCACGAAAATTAGCAATGCTGAATCTTCCGAATGAAATCCTGTGTATGGTTCTGGAGCAATATTCACACATGTGGACCGCACAAGAGCGCAATCTGTTGCATAGCATACTGCTTGATCCTAAAAGTCTCGGCTATATTCCAGGCGGGTTTCATAAGACAAAGTTTGGAGTCCAGCAAATTGTAGATAATTGTAAGAGAGTACGGAAAGTTCATCCTCATTTTAAATAGAATAAATACCCCTAATGTAAATTTCAGGGTTGAAATTATGAAACACGTTGAGAATCTAGTCTAAACCCGACAATATCCGGAGAGAAATAGGGTTTAGGGGTAATTCTAGTGACGGCGTAAGCAGCAGTTCCAAATATTCGATTCTTCCACACATTCTTCTTAAACTAAACAAGTGCGGTATTGGGTGGGCTCATCCAAGTATTTGTGATACTCAAATATGATTGGCTGAACCGAACCCCAGTGCAAAAGAGAAACTGTCACAGATTATTAAAAGTGACAAATCCATTTGAGGAGACGGCGTCCTATAAAAGCCAAGCTAAAGTTTCCACAATTATAGAATTAGAATGCATATTTACATTCTCGCTGCCGCTGCATATGCTGCAGGATTAGAAGGAATGACCAACGCACAAGTTAGACAATTGCACTTTCGCAACACTATGAAATCCAACAAAATTTCCAAAGTTGCAAGTAAGGCACATACCACTAGTCAATTCACTCAACTCCGTGATCATTTCAACCCTTCTGACCAAACCACCTGGGGCCAGACTTATTTCGTTAATGACGATTATTATCAGCCTGGTGGGCCAATCTTTTTAGAAATTGGTGGGGAAGCACCAATGGACACCAGCTACTTGCCAATTCAACTTGAAACCAATCTTGCTCAGCGTTACAACGGAAAGCACATTATTTTAGAGCACAGATATTACGGAAGCTCTTCTCCTGTAAATAACGCCGGATTCAATTTGGCAAACTATCAATGGTTGAGTTCTCAACAGGCCATTGAAGATATTGCCAGTTTCATTCGAGGGTATAATGCTCCAGCCGGAACAAAGTGGATTGCTATTGGAGGTAGTTATGCAGGTATTCGCTTACTTTAACTTTAGGTGCGTTAGCCGCTTGGGCTAGAATGATGCATCCTGATTT
Source organism: Boothiomyces sp. JEL0838 (assembly GCA_027604245.1). Taxonomy (NCBI): domain Eukaryota; kingdom Fungi; phylum Chytridiomycota; class Chytridiomycetes; order Rhizophydiales; family Terramycetaceae; genus Boothiomyces; species Boothiomyces sp. JEL0838. The sequence goes on from JADIIY010000073.1 coordinate 26,802, forward strand.
GATTTATGCTGCCCACTCTTCCTCTGGACCAGTCTTGGCTCTCGCAGACTTTTGGCAATACGGTCATGCCGTTGACGAGGGAATTGCTAAATCTGGAGGTTCCGATGCCTGCGCTGCTGGTTGGAGAAGAGCAGTAGCTCTATCTGATGCTGCAGCCATGGCACCTGGACAAGATATTAGGGATGCCAGAGATAAAGCACAATATTCTACTTTGCTTAGCTTGTCTGTTCAATACAAGAAAAACATCAATCCTTTCACCTACAATGGTCAAACTACTACTTTGCTTGATGCTGTCTGTGGAGGTCAACTGTTCCCAACTTTCACTAATCCACAAGCTTCTGATGCAGACGCTCTTGCCGATTATAACAAGTTGGCCAACGCTATGCTTACCCAACCACCTCCTGCTGGAGGTGTATTGGGCGCTCAAGCTCAAAATGCTTGGAAGTATCAGCAATGTACTGAGTTTGGATTTTTCCAAACTGCAGAACAGCAAACTTCATTTTCATCTTACTACACTCTTCCTCGCCGTGCTCAAGAATGTCAAGGTACATTTGGTCCTTCCATGCCTGCAGCAAACCCTGATGCTACCAACAGCAAGTACAAGGGACTTGATATCGTAAATCAGGCATCCAAGATTTTGTTTGTTCAAGGTAGTAATATTTTTAATTCTAGGTGGTGTTGATCCATGGAGATATTTGGGAGTAACTGGTGTTCCAAACAGCAACAACGCATTTATTTCAATTCCAAACGGACACCATTGCAATGATTTGAAATTACCTGATGCCAGCACCCCTGCTGATGTTGTTGCTGCTCACAAGAATATTTTATCAATCTGGGATAAATGGATTGGCCCTCCTGCCAACCCTAGCTCAACCGGATCTAGCGGCCCAATCGGTGCAAAAGGCAATACCGCTGTTTCTCCAAACGGAAATACAACAGTAGGCGGAAACTCTACTGCTCCTGGAAATGGAACCAGCTCAACTGGCGGCTCTACTGGAGGAAGTAGTACTTCTGGTGGTAACCTTTCATCTCCGCCAACAAACTCCCCTGGCAGCTCCGCCTTGACTGCCTCTGCCAGTTTATTTGTATCCATGTTGGTTGTATTGAATCTATAAAATCTTTTTTTAAACATTTTGCTTTTCAGATCGTAAATGGAAGACACAGAGTGGAACGATATTCTGAGAGAAAAAGGAATAATTCCGGAAATCAAGCAAGAAGAGCTGGAAGAGCTGGTCGATCAAGTTATCCAAGAGCATAATTTTAAACCGCTGGAAAAGAGAGACCTGGATGAGTTGGACGAGCTGGAAGATGAAGAGGACGACAGAGTGTTGGAACATTATCGCCGAATGAGAATACAAGCCATCAAAGAACAGCTTGCGAATGAAAAGTACGGAACAGTTACGCAAATATCAAAAACTGATTATCCTGTTGAAGTGACTGAGGCATCAAAAGAATGCTGGGTAGTGGTATTTTGATATTGATATAGGTTCACCTGTTCCAACACTCGGTTCCTGATTCAAAATTCATGTCAGCGGTATTGGAAAGACTAGCAGCAAAATATAAAGCAACCAAATTTGTAAAGATTGTTGCTGATATGTGTATCCCCAACTATCCAGACAAGAACGTTCCAACTTTGTTGATTTATGGGAATGGCGACTTGCAGAAGCAGATTATTGGATTGAGCATGTTTGGAGGAAAGAACGCAGAGAATATTGAAATGATACTGAAAGGTATTGGTGCGATTAAGGGCGATAAAAAGAAGGATGACGATGAGGAAGATTTCTTTAATGATAACAAGCAAAAGGAAGAGGAAAGCGATGACGATTGGGATTAATCGAGAATCTAATAAAATTGGTTTTAAGGTTTTGAACCCCTCTGTCTAGATTTTTGGGACCTTGATTGAAGCCAATTGCGTGCGGCAGGCAAGCCCATCACAAAATATACACTTTATTCCAGCTATAATTCCAATAATAGGTCGCTGTTATATAGCAGATCGGTTGCTAATAGATGGGCCATGTACTCCCTTTAGTCTTGAATTTTCTCGTTTCCAATTAGGATTTTGGTGTATCCGAAACCGATACACGGTTTTTTGATTGATGAATGTCGCATCCTAATTAGCGGCTATAAATAAGTTAGATTATTTCCATAATAGTAGCCAAAATGTACAGAAAAAAGAACGTTAATGATGGCCTCTATCCTCATGAAGGTAAGCTGAAATTAACTCTGTGCTCTCTCAAGTTTCCTTTGGATCACTATATTCTCATATTACCGTGTCAGACTCTGAACTTTCAAGTGTGTCACTTGCAAAACAAAAGTCATTCAACAACCTGCCCATTCCTATTAATATTCCTGACGTTCAGCAAGGTAGAGTAGCGCTGCCAACCAATTATTTTCCACCTAGGAGAGGCAATAGAATGTCTCTTGCTGCTAAATCTATTCCTAATCTCTATGCCAGGCGAGAAAGAGACTTGATCACCAAGCCAGTTCATTATGGACAAAGAAGAGTTGGTAAAAAGAATTCAAATCCAAAGCTAACTGCTAAATCACAAGAATTCAAACGACATAACAATGTACCAGAGTTGAAAAACGAATTCAATACTGTTCAACCAAATCGGCAAAGATTTGATAATTATCAAAAGAATCCAATACCTGTAATGAATGATCTGTCATCATTTAACCAAAGAAAGATTGAAGTTCTAGACATGAATTTAACTACACGACCAAAAGTAGAGCCTATGAATGCCTATCCCACTATTCGATATAGCGATCCAAAGAAACCTCGCCCAATTCCACACCCCGCAAGCAATAGTCGAAAACAATCACTTACTAATGACTCTGAAGAAGAAACACTTGGCAGCAACTCTCCCATGACATCTCGAAAGTTTTCTTTTGATAATCAAAATCAAACTCGTACTTTACACGAAGAAAGTGATCCAACAGAAATCGATTACTCTTCAGACGATACAGAGTATGATGAAGAGTTGCAAAGGATACCAAGCTTCCACAAATTGGATATACCAGAGATATATAAGCAGAGCGACATGAAGCAAAATTGGGTGGCCGAATTTCTATCAGAATTCGATAGATTGCGTTTGCAAAAGAGTGATTCCAAGCAATCCTTCTCCGATACTGGCTCTATTGTGGTATTGTCTGTAGAAAAGTCTTTGAAAACCGCTCTTTCAAGAGAGTCTTTTGTGTACAATCAGTCCGTCTTGGTTTATCCCCCAAAGAATGCTATTCAGTCGCTGAATGTAATGGAAAAAGAAAAGCCAAGATCTGCTAGCCCAAAACCTTACAGAATGGATCAACAAAAGCCTTCCAAACCCAAAACTAATTCCCAGCCTTTACCAACAAAGAAATCAGAAACTGTCATCCAGTACTTGCCAAACAGCCAGATAGTCAAACAAAATGAATCTGCAGAATTAATCGGACAGAAAGTGACTTATTCGCTGGACAAGAATCAAATAATTAGCAGGAGCAACACAATCGGAAAAACTACCAACAAATCCAAATTTGCTATCGACAAGCCATTGCCGGTTGTCCAGCCAAAAATGAAAATAGAACCGCAACTCTCTGTCATTGTCACTGATGGAAAGCGAGTTTCCTTACTGGTAACCCCTGGCAGAGATGATGAAAAGAAGCTGAACTTTTTCAAAAGGATTATGGGTAAAAAGAATGCCAAGTCTTCGCCTCATAAGCTCAAATTACTAGTCTAATAAATGTTATTTATTGATTTCTTGGTTTCGATTTCTTGGCAGGTGATTGTGTAACCTGCTGCCAAAAACCTTGAATGTTTTCTGGGTAACTTTTGCCTATACACTATTTGAATAAGAATAAACTACCAGTTACTTGTGTACATAAATCCCAAAATTTATGCCAACTAAAAATCGTCTGGTAAAGGCAAATGGATACTGAATTCGTTCAAGCGGATTTTAATGAACTGCGGGATATTTTCTAATCCCATTCCATTGCTTGCTTGGTCTGTTTCAGTGAATCTGTTGTTCTGGCCATCCAGCAAGTAAAGTTAAAATTTTTTTCTTGCCATTCAGTTTCACCGCACAATGGAAGATAGAAAGGAAGAACCAGAAAAGATTCCTCAAAAAAGAAAGCAGTCTTCAAAGCGGGCAGAGCAAAACCGAACTGCCCAAAAAGCATTCAGACAGAGGAAGGGTGAATACATGAAACAATGTGAAGAGAGAATAAAAATTCTAGAATTAGAGAGGACGGGATTTATCAGCTTGATTCAAGAAAACAATCAGCTGCTGGCAAAGTTGGAAGAGTTGAAACATGAGAATAATAACATACTGCAGGAGAGGGAGCGAATGATTCACATCATGGACAAGTTGCGGTCCGATAATAGCATCCTATCTTCGGAAAACACCAGGCTTCGCAAAAAGATAATCAAACAGACTACTCAAACATATCCGAATTATGGCAACATTCAACGTCCGGTAATGACTTTTGGTGTCAAAGGTGGGGTCGGCAACTTTGGTGCCATCACTCGACCTCCTTTGGTCAATGCAAATATGGAGAAAAGAATACTACCGCAGTGGACTTCCCATTCATACACTTTTGTGGGCAAAAAAGAGTTTAATGCCAACAGTTCGGATAATTTATCGGAACTTGGATCAAATATCTCTGAAAACAAATCTAAATCATCCGGTACTGGTACAACAGCTGGAACCAAAGAATCCAAAATATTTAGCGATTCTAATAACTATCCCGGATTTCCAACTTGGACTCCAACAACCGATTTGCGCGATACAAATACCAAAAGCGATTACCACCTTTCGTTTTCATATACAGATACTCCACTTGCACACACCACATTAACACAATTTTTATTTGATCCAATACCAGAATTTAATCCGTTTTTACCAGCTACTTTATCAATGGCACCACTTTGCCATCATATTCCATTCGAGTCTAAACCGCCAACAATCCCTCCCGAGCAACTATTTGAACTCTCTAATGTTTTTTTACCTACCAAACAATAAATGTAATTTCAACAACTTTATTTTGCAGCTTTCAAGATAAAGTAAAGCAGCTGGTATATTCTCTCTAAATCGTCTTTCACTAGCTCATCAATGAACCCAGTAAACGTTTTACTCTTCCAAATATTAGAATTTTCATCGACCATTATTAATCGCCACCGCTCACCATCAGCATAAACGCCATACATGTTTGAATATATCTGTTTGTTTTTACGTTCTTTGTGTAGCACTGCAGCCATCGAAAGTAACTTTGAAAACGATTTAATCGGGTCATTTTTGTTTGCTGTTACTATGAGTATCGGAATATCCAATGTAGAGATTCTGGATGTTATGACTCGATCGATTACACCTTGTACTTGGCAGCTGGTGGAGTTTGATTTTGAATGAAACGTAAGTGGTAAATTACATTTGACTTGCAGTTTGTTGAAAGAAGGTTCTTTGAGCAGCCAGTCAATGTAATAGTCGATCAATGTGTTGCTATTTTTAGGTTGGGTTTGCAGACCAGAGATAAAGCCAGCAGGAAGGGTGACAGAGCTATCTAATAGAGTGTCAATATCCCAAAACATATTTGTTGTTTTCATTTGCGTGATTGATTCCAAATGCTTAAGTGAGATATTGTCAAAGTTGAGGTGGGAGTTGGCATAGTCAAGCTTACCAGATCTCGGTTCCTTGTCGGCAATAAATCCATCACCAGATACCACTACCCATTGATTTGTATTTTCAAGCATTTCTAGGAATTTGATTCCATAACTCATATTTCTTCCGATTTATATTTCTCTGCCATTGTTTTGAATCATGGATGAACAATGAATCATCATGTGTAATTACCATCAAAAACTAGTAAACGGTAGCGACCATTCAGCATCGAAAAAACAGCAGAAACAACCTTACACGTGAGTGAGATATTGGCAGGTATTTATTGCGACAAAACAAAATGCGATTACTCCCAAGCTATGAAAATGTTTACTTTAGGAGCTGAGATAAGCAAAGGCATTTTTTGGTTCGCTTCAACAAGGTATCACTTGGCAGCCTTTCTAAAGTGGCAGAGCTATTCCTTCTCATTATAGGTTCACATACTACTGGCCCAAACAAGTAATTTTCATCATCATGCTTTACCAATATCTTGTCTAGGTGAAAATGATTTTGGAAAAACTTTCTCCAAGTGAAATTCTCAAGTCTTATTAGCAAGAGATTACCTTGAGGTTTGGAGGTCGCTTGTGGAAATTCTCGATTTAGTTGCTTGTTTCCATGTTTGATGCAAGTCAACCATGGTAAATTCATGTCTGAAGTAATCAACTTGTGCGTTCCTGAGCATTGGCGTTAATGATCATTACTAGTTTATATACTAAAAATCACGTGTAAAAGGGGTGAAATAGTAAAACAAGAAATGGAGTGACTGGGTTCAGTTGCATCAGACCCAAATTACAAACATGATTATATTATTTCAATGATACCAGCTCTGCACCAAGGGCAGACCGATCCTATTCTATCGCTGCAACTGCCACATAATTCATGATTGCAAGGGTTGATTCCTAGGTTAAGGAAGAGTTACGTTTGGTAGCATTTTCGTCAAAGCACAATGAGCATGACTTAGCAAGGATAGATCTAATTGTTTCCAAATAAATTTCATTTGCCCGATAGATTGCCTCCTGCTTTTCTTTAAATGCTTGATTAATTTTAGAAATATGCTGTCCGGATATCGGACTTTTTAATAGAGCTGCCAGGTCCTCGCTTAGCTCATTGATATCGATTTCCAATACTTGATTGCTTTCCAACTCTTGATTTACTTGTTGAGTGTTTTCTGAACCCACGTCATTAGAAATATCATTTGCCATCTCTAGGCTGGAATCTCTTTCATCTTTACGTTCGCTTTCACCTTGGTTTAAATCCAGTTACCTATTGGCAGTTCCTTCAAAGTTGCTTCATCGTCAACAAAGGACTGTTTGATTGCTTTAGCTTGATCCAGATCAATGAATTCAAAAGTAACAAATGATTCGCCCAAATACAAATTGAAATAAACCATATCCAAGTCCTTGATTTTGATTTCTGTAACATCTTGCTTTGGGAAGAGCAAATACCTATCGTCTGATTTGTAAACCAAATTCAATTCGTTGTCCACACCCATTTCACCTGCTTCGGATTGATCTTGAATTTTGATATTGCTATAGTATGTTTGGACAGCAGGTATGGTGTTGGTGAGGTATTGCGAATAATCTTGAAAGACATCCTTTGGGCAATCAAGAGAGAAATCCCCATTATCAGTATCAGCAGTGTCAAACAAATCAGTAGAGCTAAACAAATCTTCCGTATGTTGGCTGTATTTATCAGGAACAAACAAGTCCATCTTCCACGTTACAATTTTTCACTAAAAATAATCACATGGTGAAATCAACAATTATTGCCAGAGTTGCGGATGGACTGCCACTTGCAGCGAGCATGGATGACGAAGAGACTCAGGATTTAACAGAATACAAGAACCAAGCGAGACAATTGTTTAAAAAACTATCATCGAATTCTGAGCAGCGATGTTCAATTGATTCAAACCAATTCGTATTTCAGTACTACTTATTAATGCTAGTTACTTGATAGAATACGGTGTATGTTACTTGTGTTTATGTGAACGATCATACCCAAAGAAATTAGCGTTTGGTTACTTGGAAGAACTTCAAAAAGAATTCCATTCGCAGTACGGACAAGAAATGCAGAGAGTAGCGAGACCATACGCATTCGTCAAGTTTGGTATTTTCCAGCTAACAAGATAATTTCATTCAGAAAACCAAAAAGCAGTACAAGGACAGCCGCTCGCAACAGAATTTGAACAAGCTGAATGAAGATTTGAATGACGTTACAAGGATAATGACCAAGAATATTCAAGAGGTCCTTGGAAGAGGAGAGACGCTTGACCGTAATCTTTACTAATCTAGGCATGTCCCAAAACTCTCAAAACCTGTCTTTTGAATCAAAGAAATATTTGCAAGATACAAAGACATTGAACTGGCAGGCATTGTACCAGAAATACGGGCCACCCATCATTGTGCTATCTGTAGTGACTTTGGTATTCTATATTCGCTTCTGGTGGTGGTAATAAAATCCATTCAATCAACCAATTTCAATAATATATTCCGTAATCACAGGAACACGTAACGCAAGAAACATAAACTCAAATGAGGGAACAGCGCTATTTAATTTCAGTCTCATCTCATACGTGTAACGCGGAAATAATTCTAGGATCACTTAATTCGGTATTATTCTGGCATTTTAAACTGTTCAAAAGTGAAATATTCGCCAAAAAGTTTTTTGCGTCAAAACCGCAATCTATGTCCCTTAACAGAATGTCTAAAATTATCTTTCGTCAATTATTCGATGCGGAATCATCAACCTACACTTACTTGCTAGGTTCAAACAAGGAAGCAATTTTGATTGATCCTGTTTTTGAACAAGCAGATAGGGTGCGCAGCACCTCAATTTCCATGAATATTTTCAGTTATATTTTAGTCTGTATTCAAAGCTGCCAAAGATTCCACAACTGACTTCTTTTGCATACAAAGGCTCGTTTACAGATGGATTCAACTTTCAAGATTACCTTCCGTCAATAGCGCCGGAATACTATACATGGGATATTCTTGTATTCGTTGTAAATAATGCCCATGACTCTCAGTTTTTGAAAATGTTTAAAAGCTACACTAGGGAGGAATTGTCAATGATTTATGGAGCAGTGATATACGGCCGAATGTATTCAGATACAAAGTGGATATTCACGCAATATTTAAACACTGAGTTTCAAATCATTTTGGAAGCTGCAGCAGCGACAGAGTTGTATCTACAAGCAGTACATGAAATGAATACCACTTTGATTCAAACAATATTCCAATCGAATATCATTCAAGATATATCTACCCATAATCAAGTATTTCTCAAATCTTGTAGCTTTATCGATCTCGACTTGCTGGAATTATTCTTGGATGATGAGCGAATAGACTTTAATTTCCGAATGGGACAGAATAGTGTAGTTAGTTTTGCTGCTGACAATCCTAGAAAAGAAATTCTAGAGAGGATAATGAAAGAAGATGGACTGGAAATTAGAATCGGAGATCTGACTCTTATATTGGAGTTGAATATCAAACACCAGCATGTATTGGAATTGTTACAACACAATCGAATGCAGCCGTTTTTAAATGAAAATAACGACATGCCCATAATTGTTGCTAGTAGAACTGGTCAATATGCAGTTGTAAAGTACCTGCTTGAACAGGAATCTGTAAACCCTGCTGCGCAAAATAATTTAGCAGTAATTGAAGCAGCAGCAACTGGAAACTTTGATTTGGTTCAGCTATTAGTGAATGATGATCGCGTAAATCCGTACGATCAAGATTCGCGAATATTTACAAATTGTGCAAGCAGTTTGAGAATATTTCGATATTTGCGAAACGATCATAGAGCCAATGTATTTCTCCACAGAAACGAAATACTTACCAATGCAATATTAAAGTCCAATACGGAATTGATTGATTATATTATTGATGAAAAGATATTAACACTTGAAGAATTCAACTCTACCCACCTCCTTGCTCTAGCGATTCGAAATTATCAGGAATTATTGAAAAATGTCATTGAAAAGTCGCACCTCTCTATTTCATACAGTCAAAACAATGTCAATTATTTGGAGTTTCTTTATCGGAATGGACAACATGGTCCGTTAAGGTTGCTGTCGCCTCTCCTAGATCAATCATTCGAAGGCACCAGTTGGCTGGAAACACAAAGTATCTTGGCACTAACAGACGAAAACTATCAAATTTTCGAAATGTATCTATCCAACAAATACTACAATCTATCTTCGTTTATAACTGCTATACTAAAGCTATTAATTACTCAAGATAAACCAGAACTAGTGGCAAAAGTACTTGATCACAAATCATTCAAGCCAACAAAGTTCATTGAAGTTTTCAAACACCTTATGCGAACTGATAACCTGGAAATTGCAAAAATGTTGCTCAAAGATAAAAGGATTGACCCGTCACATAAAGGCAACACTATACTCAAGCGAGCATGTAGCAAAAGAAAACCAGAATTTGTAAAGCTACTTTTGAACCACAAAAAGGTAGACCCATCGGATAATGATTACGAAGCAATTAGAATAGCAGCACAAAATGGGTTTGAAGATGTTTTAGATGTATTTAGAAAAAGCGAAAAAGTAGATCCTAAAGTATTTGATAAAATAAATCTATAATAAATATATTTAGCGGAATAGAATTGATAAAGACTCCATCTGTTCAATCTTTTTGTTTTCTTTAACAAGTGGGTCGATTCTTTTTCTTTTCCGTTTACCGTCGCTGCTGCTAGTATCTTTGTCTTCTTCATTAAGTGCTTTTTGAGCGAGCTGCTGTTTATACTTTTGTCGTTTCTGCATATTCTCCTCGATAGAGTTTTTGATAATTAGTCTTATTGTAGTTACAGGTTTAGTTTGGCCTAAACGATGTACCCTATCTATGGCTTGCTGCTCTACTGCAGGATTCCAATAAGGTTCCAGCATATATACTCTTGTCGCGGCAACTAAATTTAACCCAACACCTCCAGCCTTGATCGAGATTAAAAATATTGTTGTTTCTGGGTCGTTCTTGAAAGTCTCTATCGCCGCAGATCTCTGAGTACGATTCATTGCACCATCTAATCGGACACATTTGAAGCCAGCTTCACGTAATGGCCCCTATGTTAAAAAATATTACTTCACAGAGTGTCAGCATATTGGTAAATTGAGAAAAAATAACAGATTTGGTAGGGTCCCGTCGATACACAATATCTTCCTTTCGAATATGTTCCAAATCTTCCAAAAGCGCAAGGAGCTTTGTGGGGTACCTGTCCTTACTAATCTTTAACACAGTATCCAAGTCAAAGTTTTCCGACACATTTTCTGGTATTTCAACCAAAGACTGTTCACTGATTTCAATTTTGCAAGTCGGACATTCGGCCACAGGTTGTGAATTAATGATGGATTTTGATCCTTCATTCCGTTTCTTTGCGAATTTCGTTGTCGAACAATTGTTGCAAATTCTGAGTTAGCAAGAATGATACAAGTGCCTGCAAGGTGTAGCATAATTTCCCGCAGGACCATCTAAAGGAGAAGAACAAAATATACACGTATCCTCTTCAGAATCTCTTAAAAGTTTATACAAACTAAGCGCTTCGTCTGGAGTCAATTGATGACTTGTATCCGTTAAGCCGTCTGTATAAGTCTTGTTTTACCGTCGTTTGAAGCAAATTCGGCGTCTTTTACTAAATCAGGATGTAGACAAGCCTGTCTCATCAACAGAATAGACTTCAAGATCATGATATAATTCTTCATCACAGTACCGTTTTCACGAAGACTTTCAAACATTGCTTTACCCCGTTCATGTATTCTATTATACTTTTCTCGCTCAAATGGTGCCATGTCCAGTAATAGAACTGTATCCAATTTCTCTGGCAAGATAATCAATGGCTTTCCGTCAATCATTTCATTCTTTGTCCTTCGCAGAGTTAATCCTTTCATCAAAGTCTGTTGCTTAATAAAGAATCTACCTGTAAACTCCTAAACACATTAGGATTTTTCCCATTAGCAATAGGTTTAATTATATGTGTCGTCCAATCTGCCCTTCTGTCTAGTGGATCAACTTTGAGGAATTTGATTAAACTGAAAAGATCATCGAGTTTGTTTTGAACTGGAGTCCCACTAGAATTAAATGTAAATTACGTCAAGCACCATTTTACATCCGCAACAAGTAAAAAGGCCGCTTTTGCTTGGTGAGTAGAGGCAGTCTTGATAATATGTGCTTCATCCAAAACAATCCTGTACCAGTATACCTGATGTAGCGGAGATGAATTTCCCCTTGAATTAACAAAACTTACTTTCCAATTCCAAGTCCAATCAAGTTATAAGTTGTAATTACGACATCATAAGAGGCAATTTTTCGTGGATCGTTAATCCTAGAGTTTCCATGATATACAAGCACGCTTAAGCTATCCTCCTTTGTATGGGTTAGAATTTGGTCCTCCCAATTATGAATTGTAGACAGAGGACAAATGATTAACGTGGTTCTTGAAGGAATAGTTGCTAAATTATCCACCTTTAATTCATCTTTTTTAGGTTCAATTTTCTCTATTTTGCTCAAGAATCCAAATGGATCTTCAACAGCTGGAGATGCTCGTGCATTGACTACATTGGTAAGTTGCTTTGGCTGCCCTTTCAAGATGATTGAAATGATCTGTATCGTTTTCCCTAAACCCATATCATCTGCTAATATCCCCCCACGAACTGGTTTCGGCCTTTCATTTCTTTTGGTATCGGTTATAACATTTCTCCATCCGTTTCCTTGTTTCTTCCAGAATACTAGAGATTCATCACCCTTATCAATTTCCCTATTATACATCCAATGCAGAGCTTGCTTCTGATACTTGAATAGCGTGGATTTCAACCTTGGATCTTGTTCCATTTCCTCCAAGTCTTTGGTTTGGGTAAATGACTGGTACAGTGCTTCAATTTGTGCGTTTGCTTGATCAACAACTACCGCTTGGCTATTCTGATTAACTATTTGCTGATTGATATTCTGTTGTGGATTCCAGTAGCGCTGTTTAGGTTGTACATCTTATTAAATTAAAAGTACCTGGCGGTTCTAACCTTTGCTGCTTTGAAAGTAAATAATTTCCCACTGGTATAGCATTTTCCTGTCTTCCATAAACCAAAAACTTTGCATACGGCTGATGAATCTGCATTAACAATATATACTTGTTCGATATTTAAATACAACTCAAATTTTAAATGTGGGAGTAAATTCATCATCAAGCGACAGAACGAATCGTTGACATAGCAAATGACCTATTGTTAATTGTAAATACTTGATCTGTTTGGATATCCAGAACTGTAAACTCTACTGTTAGATTTATATACTGTGGTAGGATCTATCCGGCGCCAAAGCAGAGCCAAGCTTTGCAGGGATAACTCCTTGGTTCAACGACCTGTAGTGGTAAATAAAGGTATCTCGGACTTGGTACACTTGTGTAAGAAGCATTCCGTAACAAATAAATGTAGAAACAGACTGAATTGGAGGCTTAGGTTTGGTAGATCTTGACTCATCAATTATAATATCCTGGTCTTTTCCGCTTGATTTGATTGAAGATCGAACAACTTGAATGTCCTCATTCTGTTTGTTTTTTGGCGATTCTTCGTCCGATATATCTATGTACTGAGAGCTAGAATTAGAGGGTAATGGCGAATCCGGCACTATTATCGGTTGCATGCTGCAAGTTGTTTAGAAAATGAATTTTTACAAACAATGAGAATTTAATTACTGTCCAAGATAGAAGGTGTCACAGGACCGCATTAGCATGTGACCTATGCTCAAAAAGTGAAGCGATTATTTTCGATAACACAAAGGGAAAAACTATTAGGGACTCTTGAAGGAAGAGAAGTGTCCGGCATCAATTGGTAGTGTGGGGTAATGAATCAGGGAACGATAAATATTATCCAATTCGCTTGGGTGAATGTTGGCTGCCAAGCAGCAAATTTCTTTTCATTGTGCCAAAAAGGGACTGCATCCAATAACAAGTTCACTGACGCTGCTCCTTGAATTACTGTTTAATGAATGATTCAGAATGATAATCGCCTACTTTACGGCATCTTGAGTAGGGCTCCCATGTTACTTCTCGGGTTAATTATCGTTCAGAGGTAATCAGGTTGTACACATACTAATAATCACCAGCACACAGGTTAAATACCGAATAGAATCTTTCCAATTACGATTTTTATTCAAATTAAATCAATAACTATGTTAATATTACTTACCATTCATTGGCATTTCATCAATTTGAGTGGAATAATATTGTTCAATATCACGAAGAATCTTTACATCCTCTTGTTTTACAAAATTGATTGCAACACCTTTTCTACCAAATCTACCACTTCTTCCGATTCTGTGAATGTAGTTTTCACGATTGTTTGGTAAATCATAGTTGATTACCAATGAAACTTGTTGGACATCAATACCTCTGGCCCAAATATCAGTAGTGATCAAGACACGACTGTGTTAATATGATCTACCTTGTTCCTTGACGGAAATCTTGCATAATTGCGTCTCTTTCTTTTTGTGGCATTTCACCATGCATAGCAGCTACAGTAAAGTTGTTTTCTCTCATTTTGGCAGTTAACCAATCTACTTTTTTTCTAGTATTGCAAAACATGACTGCTTGAGTAATAGTTAGAGTATCATATAAATCACAAAGCGTATCAAACTTCCATTCTTCCTTTTCAACAGCGACAAAGAATTGCTTGATCCCTTCCAATGTAAGTTCATCTCTCTTTACAAGCACTCTAATCGGATCAGTCATGAATTTCTGTGTCATTTCCAAGACATCGTGAGGAAGAGTAGCAGAAAGCAATACTACTTGTGTTGAAGGTGGAAGATATCTGTAAACATCATAAATTTGGTCCTTGAATCCACGAGACAACATTTCATCAGCTTCATCAAGCACAAGCATCTTGATGTGACGAGTACGAAGATTCTTTCTTCTAATCATATCGTAAACTCTTCCTGGAGTTCCAGAAACAACATGCTGTCCATAATCCAATTTGCGGATATCGTCACCAATTGAAGTTCCTATATTAATATAAAAAACCTCCGATACATGCGTGGCATTGAACATTCATGTAATCTCCAAGAGCCAATACTACTGATTGAATTTGGGTTGCTAGTTCTCTAGTTGGTGACAGGATTAACGCTTGAGTTTCCCTCAATGCGGTATCAATAGTCTGTAAAACCGAAATAGAAAACGTTGCGGTTTTACCAGTACCTGATTGTGCTTGTGCGATAACATCTCTTCCACTAGTAATTGGTCCAATGGCTCTCTGTTGAATAGCGGAAGGTTTTTCAAAATCTGTATTAGGAATGATTACTGTAAGCGTAGATCCCTCTTACTAGTTCTTCCTTTAGTCCCATCTGATCGAAAGAAGAAATGACTTTGACATTTTCACTTGTTTCGAATAGTAGTGTAGAGTCCTCTTCCAATCCTGACATTTTGTAAAACTTTTTTTTCTGATCTTGAACGTTATTTGTGATTTTGAATTCAAGCAAAGTTGAATTTAAACTTTATAATTGCAACCCTAGCCCTTGCCTGCTATATAATGATGCCTTTTAATCTCTTCATCTACCTGACCAAAAAATATTTTAACCAAGCCGATTTGCTTAGATCTAGCAACTAGATTTGAACCATTGACTACAACCAACTAGATATAACAATATTACTTTTTATTAACTGGTTCTGCTATGAAATGATAAAAATGATAAACTTCTTCCTGGTCATAAACCGCTACTCTACACCCACACTCCCTACACTCTACAGGATGATACTCTTTGTTTAATAATTCGCTCTTGATTACTTTCAAATTAAAAACAAACATTGCCCTGTACTGGTTATACTCTGTGTGTTTCTGGCAGTCATAACATATCCTAGTAAAACACAAGGGACAATGCAGGATAGCATCAGACTTTTCATTCATTAGTTCAGATACCCACTGTGCGTCCCTTTCATCAGCTTCCGGATCATAAAAGTCTGGAGCAGCGTCAACAACATCACCATCCGAATCACTCTCCACTTGCTGATCTGCTTTCTCTAGTACTGTTTTCATATCCACATTAATCTCTTCATAATCAGAATCAGAATCATCTTTAAATTTTACCATAAAAAAATGGAAAGAAAATGGAAAAAGAAATTGTACTTGAAACAACCATTTGCAGGTACTACTAGCTAATCATAGGTACTCGGATCTTTATTTTGATAACCATGTAGACTCTTCTTTTCTGAAACTAATGAAAAAGAATGTCAATGTCAGGACACATTCTTACTTTACCGTCGTGCAAGATTCATTCAAGATTTCTCAGCAAATTGCGGGAATATTTATTTATTTAGGATTGTATAATCATATTGCAGAAAATGAATATGATTGGACGTATCCAGTATCCGGAATTATTATTGTATTTATTTGTTATGCGCTTTATACGAGGTTGAAATAGGTGTTAATATTAGAATGAAGCATACACCCGCGTTTACATGGTCAATGATTACCAGTTCATTTCTGTTTCTTACTGTAATTATATTCATTATTCCTTTGATGAAAAACCTTACCGTGGATATCTCTACAGATACTATATGGGCAATGACCCTATTCATGTTTATAGTCAATCTATTGTTTCACGATTACTCCTTGAATGGAAAGTTTGAACCAATGTCAATCAATGCAGCAATGTTTGTTAATGTGCTACTATCATCTCGGTTACCTGATAATTACAAAGTACTATTGCTGCTTTTATGTGGGATCAGTTTGTTTGCCCTGTTTCCAATCTTTATTAGGGCAATAACGAAAAGGTATCCCAAGATAGAACTTCCACTTACTATTTTGGTGTGTTTCTGTAGTTTGATCTTGAACGAAACCTGGGGATACATTGTCGTTGTGTACATTTTTATTACTTTTGTTTGTCCTTGGTTGTTTGTAGAAATACAAAAATACAAAAAGTATTTGGTATTAACGGTAGTGAAATAAGAGGGCCGTGGGATGAAGCTGTTATAAATAGATCTAGTTCAGCTGAAGAGTTGGCTGATTAATAAATTGAGGTACATGTTTATTTTGCATCTTATCTCTTGATATTTCTTTTGATTTCTTGCATGTTTATTTTGCATCGTCATCTCTTGAGTTTCCTCTTGGAGATTTCTTGAAACTATTGGATCGACGGTCCCTCATTGAATCTCTTCTATCTTGACTTTTTTTTCGATAGTCATCGTCTCTATCATGCTCAGGACTTTTTCGTTTTCTAGATTCATCGTCCTTCTTTTCAGATTCCGTATTATCCACGCTTTTTCTGTCAGAATCTCTTCTTCTACCATTTCTTTCACTATCTTGAGCGGCTGAATGCTGTGATGATTCCATGAGTGAGTGGACACTATTTTGAACCGAATCATTTTTTTCGATAGTGTCCTTTCGATCTGGAGATCGCCGTCTTCTTTCTGGAGTGTTATCTCTGCTCCTCACAGGTGATCTTTTATTGTAGGGAGATCTGCGTCGATCAGGATTAAATCTATCACTACGCCTATTATCAGTATCCCGTCTTCTATCTTCCCTGGGTCTTTCATGATCATATCCTCTATCAGCATTTCTTCCTCGATCATATCGGTCATCATTTCTATTCCTGTCACTTCGAAAACTTCTATCCCTATCATCATCTTTTGACCGTTCATCAAATCTCCTGTCATCTCTTTGCGAGGTATCATTTCTCTCATCCCGTCTTGAACTCCTTCTATCATCATGATCTCTTCTAGGTCTTTCATCGTCACGTCGATGGCCATTACGATCGTTCCTATCTCGGTCCCTATCACGGTCATAATCATTCCGTCTGTTATAACTTCTGCCGTGGTCGCGATTCTTGTAATCACAGTGTGGAGGTAATTCAACCTTTGCCATCTGTCTCACATCAAGTTCGTGCGATTTAGGGAATGCTTGGAAGCTAATATAAACTAAAGGCTACTCTCTTGTTCCTGGTTTTGCTGGGTATGGTGAAACTTTAAAGTATTCATGCTTGAGAGCTTCGTTGGCACTCAATCTCTTGGTAGGATCTAGACGCAACAAGTTGTATAGAAGGTTGTAAGTTTCATTGGAATAACTGGTTAAAATTGGTCTCACCTTGAGCTATTGAACTTTGTACTCAAAGTAGACTCTTTCACTCCGAAATCAGTAACTTTACCATCCTTTACAAGTGGCAAGTCTGAATATCCAGGCCAGTTCTGAGCAGTTGGAGAACCAAGTAGTTCGAAAATCTTTTTCAGTTGATCCATTTCATTTGCACCAGGCAATATAGGACGTCTTTTTAACAGTTCTCCAAAAATACACCTTGTTTAATTCACATCTACCCTACACCCCACATATCTACAGCAGTAGTGTATTTACAATAGCTATTCCCGCCCTGTAACAGTAATTCTGGAGGACGATACCACAATGTAACTACAGTCTACATTAGTTCTAAATACTGTAGTCATTGTGTGATTTATAGTTCTTGCCAATCCAAAATCTGCCAATTTTACTCTGCCACAATTATCCACAAGAATATTTGCCCCTGAATTAACAGATTGCTACCCTTCATATCTCTATGAATAATATCATTATCATGCAAGTGCTTTATACCACGAAATATCTGCTGAGTGTAGCTCTTCAATTGAGCAGTTGTTAAAGTAACACTTGGATTCCCCAGTAACCCTGCCAAGTCATGGTCCATGTAAGGAAAGACCATGTATATTGTTGCGTGCAAGTTTCGTTTCGGATCGCCTATCTAAGTATGAAGCTACCCTTTTCAATCGCTATTTCCATCAAATCAATAATATTCTCATGGTCGATGCTTTTCAACAGTTTAATTTCCCTCAAAGAAGTAACTGGAAATCCTTCCTTGTCATTATGTGTTAAAATCTTTTTTAGTGCTCTGATGTTAATTTGAAAAGTACACTCGAAGTCCTGTTTTGGAGTGTGTGGCAAGCAGCACTTCCCTTTGATTAACTAGTTAATACCCAAAAGTTCCTTCTCCCAATTTGTTCTCTATTTCGTATTCTGAAATTGGAGAAACCCCTGTAAATTCTTTATCTTCACTATCTACAACTTCCCCTTCTTCAACTACAATGTGTGCTGGTGTTTGAACTGGAGTATTATTATGTGATTCGATTTGAGATGGATGAAGCGGAGCGTGGGGTATTTCTGGCAATTCCTCTAGTGAATCTTGGGACGAATGTTGCTCTCGTTCAGATTCCATTCTGAAAAATTTGAAAGAAATTTTTGAAAGATATATTAAAAATACTACAGATAAAACCCTCCTAGTCCTCTACTTGCTTTTTCAGCATTTGACATATTCCAAAGCTCCGCACTCCTTGGATGAGGAATGACTTTGTGAGCTGCGTGGTTTTGTTTGGTTTCACATACTGGTCATGGTGGTATACTTTGAAAGGGACAGTGGTTATTTCTTGAATAGGGTCGTCCAGGTCGAACATATTCTGCACCCGACATAGTATTGAATATTCTCCAGGCACTCTTATAGCCATTTCAGGGAATACAAAGAATATGTAAGGCTCCCCATCCACAGGGTCGTTCAGGACTTGGCCAGACACCATAGTATCACCAGTAAAGTTGACAGTGTAAAGCGACTTTGCATATATGGAATTTTTTATCAGCGTTTGTATTTCCTTTCCGTCAGCAGACAGTAGAACCAAGTGGCAAAAGTAGTTGAGCGACTCTAGTTCTTCTTTTGTTTTTCTTGTAGGAAAGACAATCTTTATGGCTAGCATGGGGTAGCTACGGTTAAGAAAAGGTTACATTAAGCTCTTCAGGTACGGCTTCGTTGTCCCAGTCTCCCTACCTGTCTTGGGAGTCTGACGGATCTCTAGCTTGTATTCACACTCAGTCATAATTTTTGCAGGAGTCTTATTTTTTATGAAAAACGGGTGAGTGTGATTTTCCAGCTGGTTTGTGGCAAATTACTCAGAATGACTCATTTTTATAAATTTTTACGAATGGCGGATAAATGAAACATTACATACAATAGCGTCCCGTTTCAGGTAATTATTAGCTCTCCTCCATATTGTCCAAGAGTGGCGAATCGAACATTCTCCACATAATTTAGAACTATTAATACCATAATTTTGCGGAATAACAATTTCCAGAAGGATCACTGGAACAAACTTGACGCTGGAATCATTTCCCACTGTACTGGTGAATAATGGAAAAATAAGGAATAACTTGCATTAAATATTCAGGAAGAGTAACGAGGGAAACATTTTCGTGATATCTTGATGAAATAGCGATGGATTATGCGATACAAATAAGACCAATAAAATGGTAACAAAATGACTGTGCTATCAAACCAATTAGGATTGGTTTATTTGAGTATGAGTGGTTTAGAAATGAGCACGCTACGTGTTTGCGCTTACTTTTCTCTATTTCGCAAATATGTTTATGAAGTGGACAACTGCATTTTGTCAGTCTCCATCTGTGCAAATTTTTTTGACAAAAAAATTTTTTTTAATGCCCAACTATGAAGAATTGATAAAATTCGAAGGGATCGAACAAGTACCGAAAATGCAGAGATTTCAGTTCATTGCTAGTCAAAGGTATTTGTTTTAATAATGAGAAACGAAGTTGGTGGGAAACTGAAAGCGTTAATTGATGAACTGCAACAAAAATACAGCGAAGAATTTACAATCCATCCTATAGAAGATCCAGAAGACATGGAATCAGCCCTGGAAGAACTACAGGAAGCGTTTCCGGACAACAACGTGAAATTTCCATTAGGTGTATTTGAATATATCTGGCAAACATACAATGCTGAACCAAGTTCTACAGCAAATTTCGGAATCCCGACATTTCCTCTCACCAATTCGCATGCGAGCAACAAAGTCGCATGGACTGATATTGAACTTGATTTTGATGAAGAACTATATAACGGAGAATTAAAATTTGTAGTATGCGTAGATGTAGAAAGCAAAAATTATGGTAAAGTTTGTATCATCAATTCGGCTAAAAAAGTTTGTAAAGTGGCAGAATCATTTGAAGAGTTTTTCAATTCCTTCACGAGGATGATGGTTGATGATTTTGGAGGTAGCGAAGAAGAGCAAGCGGAAATTATCAAAGATTTTCATGAACAATATAATCTCTGAGTGCATTACTTTCTGTACGCATTTTTGTGACTTATCGGATGACGTTTCTTCTTGTTTTACATCTGAACTGAAAATGATTTCTGATACTATTGGAATTGCAATATTGCTTTGCTCTATTCTGTTGGGAATCCACAGCACGTACATTAATTTTGTACAGCATCACACCAATCCTAACTATGTGATGGCATTGCAACTTTTAGCTTCAATATTCCAAGTTATAAACCAGATTTCATTCACATCACTGTATACCTTTACGATATCAAAGTTCTTTCATAGTGTAAACCACTGTTTGTCACTGTGGATATTTTGCAACTGCTGTTATTTCCTATACCAGGTGATGTCTGTGTATGTTTTGGTTCACAGGTCATCAGGAATATTGCATGAACGTTTCAAATTACTATACAAGTACTCACTATTGGCGGTTTTAGCTATCGCAATGGGGTTTATTGAAGCGTCTGCATTCCAAGGAATTACATTTGCCTATGACGACTACTGTGCTTCCACTGTTAATCCTATCACAAATCTGATTGGTAAAATGATACTATTTGCGATTTATTTCACTGTTTGCGTTGTGTTTATAGTGGTTATCAGGAAAAAGGTCAATTCAAAGTCAAAATCGCGGTCGGCTTTCGTATTTGGAAGTTTAAGAGTGCTATTGGTGGTAATAGCTCTCCTGGTATCAATTACCTTTTCCTTCACAAATGTGTGGGGCAGCAGATTCTTTATCCAATTCACAATTGAAAATTACTTTGGAATAACCGCGTCTACGTTCGTGTGTCAGGTCCCAGAAAAGAAAAAGACGTCTACTTCAGGAAGCACAAAACAAATTAAAAACTTTTCATCTGAAGAAGATATTAAAAGTGAAAATTAATATACCGTCTAACTGTACAGTACAATCGCTCTTGTTTTAACATTCTACTATCTTGCATTGATTGAAGAAAGCCCTTTCACCTTGACTGCCAATATCTCAACTCGTCAATCTTTCTAGGAGTATCTAGTCAATGCTTTGTCCAAGTAATGCACTATCGGCGTTATCAAAAAGGGAGTATGATCTTTATCACGAACAATATCATTGATCTGTAATGTTTTCAAATAACAAGGTAATAGATTCAAGCTAGCAAATACACATAGCCGAGTTAAAATGTGATTGGTTTCGAAAGCATGTACTACAAAAACAGAAGAAATAGTTCATATACTGAAAAATATAATCTATTTTCAAACATGTTCTGTCTAGTCGATTTTGCTGTATTTTACCCTTGATAACTGAGTTGACCAGGATACTCGATTTGTGGAGATTCTAGATGACTTGGTGGTGGGAAAGATGGGATAGATGTATTAATGCTACTCGCATGATATTGTTCGCTGGATTGCGTTGGGTATTGTGGTACTGCAGGAATAGAGCCTTGGAGTTGTTGATGTGCCAGATATTGCTGTTGAGGATATACTGGCTGAGGAGCTGAATATTGTTGATTGAAATATTGCTGCGCAGGAGGTGCTACAATATGACCATTAGCAGCAAAGATGTTTTGCCTCAGTCCACCTTGATTCCTAGATCTTCTTCTGTGACAATTGAGCGCAATAATTGCTACAGCAACAAGAGCTGCGAAAACCAGGAATGATGTCAATCTTTTGTAGTCCACGACATATACATCAGTTAAACGATTTCCTCCGGAAGGGATAGGAGGAAGGTTCACAAACTTGACGGGGGTATTAGTGCTAGATCCATTGAATGTGTTTTTGGGATTGTTTCCCAAATAAGAGTCCCAAGCTGTCATGATGCGGTTCAAGGTGGAAGGAGATATACCATAACTACCGGCCAGGTCATCACTACATTAATATTGATTCACCAATGATGCCCCATTTCATTTCTTATAAAAACATTGTCTGTTGAACCCACATCCCTTACTCCAATAGTGTGCCACTACAGTCAACAATAAATTACTGGATCTACTGTACCATGCACGTACACAATACGAGAGATTGCACTTGTAATGTTTAAACCCATATATGCAGCGTTAACCAAGTCAGAAGATGGCTGCACTTTGAAGAAATCTTGACACACTTTACTCAAATAGAAACTGAATGTTCTGAATTGTGAATATGCCGTGCTTTCTTGGTCAGTGTAGTCTTGTAAATAACCAAACTCATAGCAAGATTGAAAAAGCCATGCAATACTATTTCTTTGCTTGTTGCTATCTGAGGATGGAAGAATAACATTGTAAAGGGGATTTGAGTGAGCTCCTGACGATGAATCTGAACTGTAGGCAGAAACAACTTGCTGGTATGCATCGAGTAATGCACTGTCAGTTGCTGAAGGGTCTGTGAAGGCTGGATACAATATCCCCCCACATATTGGCCCCATCTTTGGAGGATTCGTAAAATCTCTTCCATACTGAACAGCACTTGACAATAAAGTTGAATAGAATGAATACTTGAATTTGTTATCATCAGAATATCCCTGTTGGATCATGTAATTGTCAAACAGTTTGACTGCCCTTTGCCAATTGGTTGCACAAGTAGCAGAACCTCCAGAGTACTGTATCCCAGCCTGTACTGCTACTCCATATTGATAAAAATCAGAGGTCAAAAGTACTGGAGCACTTGAAGAATGGGCTGCGTATATCAAATCAGGAAACTTTAACCTTGACCAAGCGGCAAGATTTCCAGCATATGAGCCGCCAATTGCAACCCATACTGTATCAGCTGGCAATGAAGTCTTTCTGAATCTAATGAAGCTAGCTATATCTTGCAGTGCCTGAGAAGTTGTAAGCAACGCAAAATCAGAAGGGTAATCCTGGGGAAATTGGTTTTTCAAGTCATAATATCTGTGTTCCAAATTAATTACTAGTCCATTGTACTTTTCAGCCAATTGTGCCTCCAGTCCGTAACCAATAAACGAGGAATTCATTTGTGATTCTCCAGAAATAGACAAGAATACTGGACCACCGGATTGGTAGTAGGTATTGAATTCACAGTACGCTTGCTGCCATGTTTTAGTATCAGAAGGATTAAAATGGTCCCTCGGTTGTTGAAAGAATTGATATTGGATATCCGTAATCCCGGTGATTTGGTTCTTTTGTTGAAACAATCGATGTCTACTGACTCCAAATGGAACATGCGAACTGCAGCAAGTTAATAAGAGAGCGAATATCAAATGCATTCAAATGGACAATGTTAATTCAACTTAAAAAGACTAAAAGAAAATTCCTTCCCAAAGATTAGGATTCAATCATTCGCTAATAAAAATATCTTGAAATAATGGAATGGTATATCCCTTGAAACCAGGAATTCGGATTTTAAGATATCTCCAGCTCTCTATTTTTCTGAAATTAACTCTATGGTGAAACTTGCCAAGATGAATTATGTGAGTCATTCGATATATCAAAAAACCATAAAACCAAGCCTGTAATAAACGAGCTCTGAATCTCAATCAGAAAGCATGAATTTCAATGAAAGTGACCTTGACGGCGCGATCAACGTCTTTCGACACTACCTTTCAAACCGTCACGAAAAGAAGGATGCGTCAATGAATTCAAAAGTAAAGGAATTATTTGCTATCGCATCAAGCGTATTGTGCGCTGAAGACAAGAAAACAAAGATACAAAAACGAAAAAGGCAAGCTGAATTAAATCACCAAAAAGACAAAGAAAAGCTCAAAAATACTGTATTGGGCAAGAGACACACAATGCGATCTGATGTAACGAATCCAAAATTTGATTCAGAAATGGTTTACAAGACTATTTACACTGAAGACTATTCTTTGCCAAACGCCAAAGCAAGATTACACTATGAGGACAAATGCTACATCTGTTTATCAAAGTATAGAGATTTACACCAGTTTTACTCGCGTCTTTGTCCAAAATGTGCAGAATATAATTGGATGAAACGCCAAAATTCAGTGGATATGACTGGAAAAGTGTGTATAGTTACTGGCGGGCGAATTAAGATTGGTTTTTGTATAGCATTAAAACTTTTGCGTATGGGTGCTACTGTAGTCGTCACATCACGCTTCCCAAACGATACTGCCTTGAGATACTCAAAAGAAAATGACTTTTACGCATTTAAAGATAGATTGCACATATATGGATTAGATTTCCGAGACTTGAATATGGTGTCTAACTTTTGTCAGGAAGTCAAATCAAAATTCAAGATGTTGCATGTATTGATAAATAATGCTGCTCAAACTGTCAGAAAACCACCACAGTTTTATCAGCATTTAATTGAAAATGAAATTAAACCACTGGACAGCTCGCTTCTTGAAACAGTATCTGTAAATACAACAGACGGCAAAGTTGTAAACTCTAAAGCACTTACTGGTGGGAAAATGCTGACCAAGATTAACAAGAATGTTTCTGCGCTGTTATCTCAGGTGCCATTTCTTCCAGAGGACAGAATAGTCGACACTAGTATGTTCCCTCCTTCAAAACTAGATGGTGATGGCCAGCAGCTGGATTTGAGACCTACAAATTCATGGGTTTCCAAATTGGGTTCAGTATCAACAATCGAGATGGTAGAGTGCCACCTTATCAATACTTTTGCACCGTGGTCGTTAATATCAGAGTTGTTACCATTAATTGAACACACTCCTGATGAAAAATTCATTGTCAACGTATCTGCAAAAGAAGGACAGTTCTATCGAAACAAAACGACCGACCATCCACATACGAATATGGCAAAAGCATCCCTGAATATGCTGACTCGAACTTCTGCTGCTGATTTGAAAAATAAGCAAATTTACATGACTTCAGTTGACACAGGCTGGATTACCGACGAGCATCCACACGCATTGAAAAGTCAGGGATGGATTCAGCCGATTGATGAATGGGATGCAGCAATGAGGGTTTTGGATCCTGTGCTTACTGGCTATCAAGGTGGGGAAAAGTATCATGGTGTATTTCTAAAAGATTACCACCCTTCCAATTGGTAATTGCGGCTGTGATTTCCCGATGTTTCCCAATTGATAGAAAGCAATGATTCATCCATTATCAATAAGGCAAATCATTACAGCTGTCAGTGTTAGCCATTCTCGAAGCGAAATGTCCATGAGAGCTGAATGGGTTAAATGAGCTCGCCACCACTCTTTTAAGGTCAATTCAATGAATTGCATGAAATTGTATGGATTTGTCAATGCACCAAGTCCTGTGGCGCTTAAGAAGACAGATGAATCATATTTAATAACGTCAAATAAAGGGAAATTAATCAAGTATTGATAACAGTATAACCGCATATATATCTACTAATTTATCCGGTTATTCTACTTTAAAAAACCGTGGTGATTTTCCTGGCTTGCTTTTATTTATCTGGAAATTAGACTTGCATCACAAGACCAATCAAGACGTGACCCAATATGAGGTGAGAGCCACCTAATCTTCCTCAAAACAATTTCAAAATGTACTCTCGACCAATGGCAAAAGCAATCAAGATGCTCAAGCGTAAATGCAACAAGCTCTCCTTATTTCGCAAGAAAATCACTGATGATGATGTTGAAATCTTATCAAAGTTAATCAAGGACGGAAACTTGACAAAAATCGACCTTAGCGATAACAATATCACTGAATTGGGTACTGGATATCTTATGCAGGCTTTGCTTCCTGTACAACCAGTAGCAAATTCCTTTGAAAGTGAAAAAATACCAGTTTCAAACTTGGAAATCCTTGATCTTTCCCAAAATTTGTTGGGTCATCGTGGTGCTGAACTTGTATCTGACTTGATTCGTAAGGGAAAGCTTGAAAACGTCAACTTGGGATACAATAATATTCGTTCTCGTGGCGCGATCTCGGTTGCAAACGCTTTAACTTGGAATCCACCAGTTGAAACTTTAAACTTGGAAAACAACTCTATTTGTGCCTACGGGGCGAAAGCCCTTGCCAAATCCTTGATGGGAAACAAAAAGTTGCAGTCCCTAAATCTTGAAGCGAATGTATTTGGGGACGTAGGAACTAGGTTGTTTTCGGAAGCGCTTTTAGAAAACAAGACACTGTGTGAATTGAACCTAAAGTCTGCTTTGATAACAGATCTGGGAGCTGGCTATCTTGCTAATATGTTGAAATACAATACCAATCTTTTAAAGCTTGATCTAGGTGGGAATGAAATCAGCGACGCTGGTGGAAAATTGATTTTGGATGCCCTCGAAAGAAATCAAACAATCATGTCCTTGTCCTTGAAAGACTGTGCGGTTACTAAGGATATACAGGATCAAATCAAAACGTTGCTTGAACGTAATAAGAAGAAGCTAGAGAATAGCAAAGAAATCATTAATACTGCACGAAAATTAGCAATGCTGAATCTTCCGAATGAAATCCTGTGTATGGTTCTGGAGCAATATTCACACATGTGGACCGCACAAGAGCGCAATCTGTTGCATAGCATACTGCTTGATCCTAAAAGTCTCGGCTATATTCCAGGCGGGTTTCATAAGACAAAGTTTGGAGTCCAGCAAATTGTAGATAATTGTAAGAGAGTACGGAAAGTTCATCCTCATTTTAAATAGAATAAATACCCCTAATGTAAATTTCAGGGTTGAAATTATGAAACACGTTGAGAATCTAGTCTAAACCCGACAATATCCGGAGAGAAATAGGGTTTAGGGGTAATTCTAGTGACGGCGTAAGCAGCAGTTCCAAATATTCGATTCTTCCACACATTCTTCTTAAACTAAACAAGTGCGGTATTGGGTGGGCTCATCCAAGTATTTGTGATACTCAAATATGATTGGCTGAACCGAACCCCAGTGCAAAAGAGAAACTGTCACAGATTATTAAAAGTGACAAATCCATTTGAGGAGACGGCGTCCTATAAAAGCCAAGCTAAAGTTTCCACAATTATAGAATTAGAATGCATATTTACATTCTCGCTGCCGCTGCATATGCTGCAGGATTAGAAGGAATGACCAACGCACAAGTTAGACAATTGCACTTTCGCAACACTATGAAATCCAACAAAATTTCCAAAGTTGCAAGTAAGGCACATACCACTAGTCAATTCACTCAACTCCGTGATCATTTCAACCCTTCTGACCAAACCACCTGGGGCCAGACTTATTTCGTTAATGACGATTATTATCAGCCTGGTGGGCCAATCTTTTTAGAAATTGGTGGGGAAGCACCAATGGACACCAGCTACTTGCCAATTCAACTTGAAACCAATCTTGCTCAGCGTTACAACGGAAAGCACATTATTTTAGAGCACAGATATTACGGAAGCTCTTCTCCTGTAAATAACGCCGGATTCAATTTGGCAAACTATCAATGGTTGAGTTCTCAACAGGCCATTGAAGATATTGCCAGTTTCATTCGAGGGTATAATGCTCCAGCCGGAACAAAGTGGATTGCTATTGGAGGTAGTTATGCAGGTATTCGCTTACTTTAACTTTAGGTGCGTTAGCCGCTTGGGCTAGAATGATGCATCCTGATTTGATTTATGCTGCCCACTCTTCCTCTGGACCAGTCTTGGCTCTCGCAGACTTTTGGCAATACGGTCATGCCGTTGACGAGGGAATTGCTAAATCTGGAGGTTCCGATGCCTGCGCTGCTGGTTGGAGAAGAGCAGTAGCTCTATCTGATGCTGCAGCCATGGCACCTGGACAAGATATTAGGGATGCCAGAGATAAAGCACAATATTCTACTTTGCTTAGCTTGTCTGTTCAATACAAGAAAAACATCAATCCTTTCACCTACAATGGTCAAACTACTACTTTGCTTGATGCTGTCTGTGGAGGTCAACTGTTCCCAACTTTCACTAATCCACAAGCTTCTGATGCAGACGCTCTTGCCGATTATAACAAGTTGGCCAACGCTATGCTTACCCAACCACCTCCTGCTGGAGGTGTATTGGGCGCTCAAGCTCAAAATGCTTGGAAGTATCAGCAATGTACTGAGTTTGGATTTTTCCAAACTGCAGAACAGCAAACTTCATTTTCATCTTACTACACTCTTCCTCGCCGTGCTCAAGAATGTCAAGGTACATTTGGTCCTTCCATGCCTGCAGCAAACCCTGATGCTACCAACAGCAAGTACAAGGGACTTGATATCGTAAATCAGGCATCCAAGATTTTGTTTGTTCAAGGTAGTAATATTTTTAATTCTAGGTGGTGTTGATCCATGGAGATATTTGGGAGTAACTGGTGTTCCAAACAGCAACAACGCATTTATTTCAATTCCAAACGGACACCATTGCAATGATTTGAAATTACCTGATGCCAGCACCCCTGCTGATGTTGTTGCTGCTCACAAGAATATTTTATCAATCTGGGATAAATGGATTGGCCCTCCTGCCAACCCTAGCTCAACCGGATCTAGCGGCCCAATCGGTGCAAAAGGCAATACCGCTGTTTCTCCAAACGGAAATACAACAGTAGGCGGAAACTCTACTGCTCCTGGAAATGGAACCAGCTCAACTGGCGGCTCTACTGGAGGAAGTAGTACTTCTGGTGGTAACCTTTCATCTCCGCCAACAAACTCCCCTGGCAGCTCCGCCTTGACTGCCTCTGCCAGTTTATTTGTATCCATGTTGGTTGTATTGAATCTATAAAATCTTTTTTTAAACATTTTGCTTTTCAGATCGTAAATGGAAGACACAGAGTGGAACGATATTCTGAGAGAAAAAGGAATAATTCCGGAAATCAAGCAAGAAGAGCTGGAAGAGCTGGTCGATCAAGTTATCCAAGAGCATAATTTTAAACCGCTGGAAAAGAGAGACCTGGATGAGTTGGACGAGCTGGAAGATGAAGAGGACGACAGAGTGTTGGAACATTATCGCCGAATGAGAATACAAGCCATCAAAGAACAGCTTGCGAATGAAAAGTACGGAACAGTTACGCAAATATCAAAAACTGATTATCCTGTTGAAGTGACTGAGGCATCAAAAGAATGCTGGGTAGTGGTATTTTGATATTGATATAGGTTCACCTGTTCCAACACTCGGTTCCTGATTCAAAATTCATGTCAGCGGTATTGGAAAGACTAGCAGCAAAATATAAAGCAACCAAATTTGTAAAGATTGTTGCTGATATGTGTATCCCCAACTATCCAGACAAGAACGTTCCAACTTTGTTGATTTATGGGAATGGCGACTTGCAGAAGCAGATTATTGGATTGAGCATGTTTGGAGGAAAGAACGCAGAGAATATTGAAATGATACTGAAAGGTATTGGTGCGATTAAGGGCGATAAAAAGAAGGATGACGATGAGGAAGATTTCTTTAATGATAACAAGCAAAAGGAAGAGGAAAGCGATGACGATTGGGATTAATCGAGAATCTAATAAAATTGGTTTTAAGGTTTTGAACCCCTCTGTCTAGATTTTTGGGACCTTGATTGAAGCCAATTGCGTGCGGCAGGCAAGCCCATCACAAAATATACACTTTATTCCAGCTATAATTCCAATAATAGGTCGCTGTTATATAGCAGATCGGTTGCTAATAGATGGGCCATGTACTCCCTTTAGTCTTGAATTTTCTCGTTTCCAATTAGGATTTTGGTGTATCCGAAACCGATACACGGTTTTTTGATTGATGAATGTCGCATCCTAATTAGCGGCTATAAATAAGTTAGATTATTTCCATAATAGTAGCCAAAATGTACAGAAAAAAGAACGTTAATGATGGCCTCTATCCTCATGAAGGTAAGCTGAAATTAACTCTGTGCTCTCTCAAGTTTCCTTTGGATCACTATATTCTCATATTACCGTGTCAGACTCTGAACTTTCAAGTGTGTCACTTGCAAAACAAAAGTCATTCAACAACCTGCCCATTCCTATTAATATTCCTGACGTTCAGCAAGGTAGAGTAGCGCTGCCAACCAATTATTTTCCACCTAGGAGAGGCAATAGAATGTCTCTTGCTGCTAAATCTATTCCTAATCTCTATGCCAGGCGAGAAAGAGACTTGATCACCAAGCCAGTTCATTATGGACAAAGAAGAGTTGGTAAAAAGAATTCAAATCCAAAGCTAACTGCTAAATCACAAGAATTCAAACGACATAACAATGTACCAGAGTTGAAAAACGAATTCAATACTGTTCAACCAAATCGGCAAAGATTTGATAATTATCAAAAGAATCCAATACCTGTAATGAATGATCTGTCATCATTTAACCAAAGAAAGATTGAAGTTCTAGACATGAATTTAACTACACGACCAAAAGTAGAGCCTATGAATGCCTATCCCACTATTCGATATAGCGATCCAAAGAAACCTCGCCCAATTCCACACCCCGCAAGCAATAGTCGAAAACAATCACTTACTAATGACTCTGAAGAAGAAACACTTGGCAGCAACTCTCCCATGACATCTCGAAAGTTTTCTTTTGATAATCAAAATCAAACTCGTACTTTACACGAAGAAAGTGATCCAACAGAAATCGATTACTCTTCAGACGATACAGAGTATGATGAAGAGTTGCAAAGGATACCAAGCTTCCACAAATTGGATATACCAGAGATATATAAGCAGAGCGACATGAAGCAAAATTGGGTGGCCGAATTTCTATCAGAATTCGATAGATTGCGTTTGCAAAAGAGTGATTCCAAGCAATCCTTCTCCGATACTGGCTCTATTGTGGTATTGTCTGTAGAAAAGTCTTTGAAAACCGCTCTTTCAAGAGAGTCTTTTGTGTACAATCAGTCCGTCTTGGTTTATCCCCCAAAGAATGCTATTCAGTCGCTGAATGTAATGGAAAAAGAAAAGCCAAGATCTGCTAGCCCAAAACCTTACAGAATGGATCAACAAAAGCCTTCCAAACCCAAAACTAATTCCCAGCCTTTACCAACAAAGAAATCAGAAACTGTCATCCAGTACTTGCCAAACAGCCAGATAGTCAAACAAAATGAATCTGCAGAATTAATCGGACAGAAAGTGACTTATTCGCTGGACAAGAATCAAATAATTAGCAGGAGCAACACAATCGGAAAAACTACCAACAAATCCAAATTTGCTATCGACAAGCCATTGCCGGTTGTCCAGCCAAAAATGAAAATAGAACCGCAACTCTCTGTCATTGTCACTGATGGAAAGCGAGTTTCCTTACTGGTAACCCCTGGCAGAGATGATGAAAAGAAGCTGAACTTTTTCAAAAGGATTATGGGTAAAAAGAATGCCAAGTCTTCGCCTCATAAGCTCAAATTACTAGTCTAATAAATGTTATTTATTGATTTCTTGGTTTCGATTTCTTGGCAGGTGATTGTGTAACCTGCTGCCAAAAACCTTGAATGTTTTCTGGGTAACTTTTGCCTATACACTATTTGAATAAGAATAAACTACCAGTTACTTGTGTACATAAATCCCAAAATTTATGCCAACTAAAAATCGTCTGGTAAAGGCAAATGGATACTGAATTCGTTCAAGCGGATTTTAATGAACTGCGGGATATTTTCTAATCCCATTCCATTGCTTGCTTGGTCTGTTTCAGTGAATCTGTTGTTCTGGCCATCCAGCAAGTAAAGTTAAAATTTTTTTCTTGCCATTCAGTTTCACCGCACAATGGAAGATAGAAAGGAAGAACCAGAAAAGATTCCTCAAAAAAGAAAGCAGTCTTCAAAGCGGGCAGAGCAAAACCGAACTGCCCAAAAAGCATTCAGACAGAGGAAGGGTGAATACATGAAACAATGTGAAGAGAGAATAAAAATTCTAGAATTAGAGAGGACGGGATTTATCAGCTTGATTCAAGAAAACAATCAGCTGCTGGCAAAGTTGGAAGAGTTGAAACATGAGAATAATAACATACTGCAGGAGAGGGAGCGAATGATTCACATCATGGACAAGTTGCGGTCCGATAATAGCATCCTATCTTCGGAAAACACCAGGCTTCGCAAAAAGATAATCAAACAGACTACTCAAACATATCCGAATTATGGCAACATTCAACGTCCGGTAATGACTTTTGGTGTCAAAGGTGGGGTCGGCAACTTTGGTGCCATCACTCGACCTCCTTTGGTCAATGCAAATATGGAGAAAAGAATACTACCGCAGTGGACTTCCCATTCATACACTTTTGTGGGCAAAAAAGAGTTTAATGCCAACAGTTCGGATAATTTATCGGAACTTGGATCAAATATCTCTGAAAACAAATCTAAATCATCCGGTACTGGTACAACAGCTGGAACCAAAGAATCCAAAATATTTAGCGATTCTAATAACTATCCCGGATTTCCAACTTGGACTCCAACAACCGATTTGCGCGATACAAATACCAAAAGCGATTACCACCTTTCGTTTTCATATACAGATACTCCACTTGCACACACCACATTAACACAATTTTTATTTGATCCAATACCAGAATTTAATCCGTTTTTACCAGCTACTTTATCAATGGCACCACTTTGCCATCATATTCCATTCGAGTCTAAACCGCCAACAATCCCTCCCGAGCAACTATTTGAACTCTCTAATGTTTTTTTACCTACCAAACAATAAATGTAATTTCAACAACTTTATTTTGCAGCTTTCAAGATAAAGTAAAGCAGCTGGTATATTCTCTCTAAATCGTCTTTCACTAGCTCATCAATGAACCCAGTAAACGTTTTACTCTTCCAAATATTAGAATTTTCATCGACCATTATTAATCGCCACCGCTCACCATCAGCATAAACGCCATACATGTTTGAATATATCTGTTTGTTTTTACGTTCTTTGTGTAGCACTGCAGCCATCGAAAGTAACTTTGAAAACGATTTAATCGGGTCATTTTTGTTTGCTGTTACTATGAGTATCGGAATATCCAATGTAGAGATTCTGGATGTTATGACTCGATCGATTACACCTTGTACTTGGCAGCTGGTGGAGTTTGATTTTGAATGAAACGTAAGTGGTAAATTACATTTGACTTGCAGTTTGTTGAAAGAAGGTTCTTTGAGCAGCCAGTCAATGTAATAGTCGATCAATGTGTTGCTATTTTTAGGTTGGGTTTGCAGACCAGAGATAAAGCCAGCAGGAAGGGTGACAGAGCTATCTAATAGAGTGTCAATATCCCAAAACATATTTGTTGTTTTCATTTGCGTGATTGATTCCAAATGCTTAAGTGAGATATTGTCAAAGTTGAGGTGGGAGTTGGCATAGTCAAGCTTACCAGATCTCGGTTCCTTGTCGGCAATAAATCCATCACCAGATACCACTACCCATTGATTTGTATTTTCAAGCATTTCTAGGAATTTGATTCCATAACTCATATTTCTTCCGATTTATATTTCTCTGCCATTGTTTTGAATCATGGATGAACAATGAATCATCATGTGTAATTACCATCAAAAACTAGTAAACGGTAGCGACCATTCAGCATCGAAAAAACAGCAGAAACAACCTTACACGTGAGTGAGATATTGGCAGGTATTTATTGCGACAAAACAAAATGCGATTACTCCCAAGCTATGAAAATGTTTACTTTAGGAGCTGAGATAAGCAAAGGCATTTTTTGGTTCGCTTCAACAAGGTATCACTTGGCAGCCTTTCTAAAGTGGCAGAGCTATTCCTTCTCATTATAGGTTCACATACTACTGGCCCAAACAAGTAATTTTCATCATCATGCTTTACCAATATCTTGTCTAGGTGAAAATGATTTTGGAAAAACTTTCTCCAAGTGAAATTCTCAAGTCTTATTAGCAAGAGATTACCTTGAGGTTTGGAGGTCGCTTGTGGAAATTCTCGATTTAGTTGCTTGTTTCCATGTTTGATGCAAGTCAACCATGGTAAATTCATGTCTGAAGTAATCAACTTGTGCGTTCCTGAGCATTGGCGTTAATGATCATTACTAGTTTATATACTAAAAATCACGTGTAAAAGGGGTGAAATAGTAAAACAAGAAATGGAGTGACTGGGTTCAGTTGCATCAGACCCAAATTACAAACATGATTATATTATTTCAATGATACCAGCTCTGCACCAAGGGCAGACCGATCCTATTCTATCGCTGCAACTGCCACATAATTCATGATTGCAAGGGTTGATTCCTAGGTTAAGGAAGAGTTACGTTTGGTAGCATTTTCGTCAAAGCACAATGAGCATGACTTAGCAAGGATAGATCTAATTGTTTCCAAATAAATTTCATTTGCCCGATAGATTGCCTCCTGCTTTTCTTTAAATGCTTGATTAATTTTAGAAATATGCTGTCCGGATATCGGACTTTTTAATAGAGCTGCCAGGTCCTCGCTTAGCTCATTGATATCGATTTCCAATACTTGATTGCTTTCCAACTCTTGATTTACTTGTTGAGTGTTTTCTGAACCCACGTCATTAGAAATATCATTTGCCATCTCTAGGCTGGAATCTCTTTCATCTTTACGTTCGCTTTCACCTTGGTTTAAATCCAGTTACCTATTGGCAGTTCCTTCAAAGTTGCTTCATCGTCAACAAAGGACTGTTTGATTGCTTTAGCTTGATCCAGATCAATGAATTCAAAAGTAACAAATGATTCGCCCAAATACAAATTGAAATAAACCATATCCAAGTCCTTGATTTTGATTTCTGTAACATCTTGCTTTGGGAAGAGCAAATACCTATCGTCTGATTTGTAAACCAAATTCAATTCGTTGTCCACACCCATTTCACCTGCTTCGGATTGATCTTGAATTTTGATATTGCTATAGTATGTTTGGACAGCAGGTATGGTGTTGGTGAGGTATTGCGAATAATCTTGAAAGACATCCTTTGGGCAATCAAGAGAGAAATCCCCATTATCAGTATCAGCAGTGTCAAACAAATCAGTAGAGCTAAACAAATCTTCCGTATGTTGGCTGTATTTATCAGGAACAAACAAGTCCATCTTCCACGTTACAATTTTTCACTAAAAATAATCACATGGTGAAATCAACAATTATTGCCAGAGTTGCGGATGGACTGCCACTTGCAGCGAGCATGGATGACGAAGAGACTCAGGATTTAACAGAATACAAGAACCAAGCGAGACAATTGTTTAAAAAACTATCATCGAATTCTGAGCAGCGATGTTCAATTGATTCAAACCAATTCGTATTTCAGTACTACTTATTAATGCTAGTTACTTGATAGAATACGGTGTATGTTACTTGTGTTTATGTGAACGATCATACCCAAAGAAATTAGCGTTTGGTTACTTGGAAGAACTTCAAAAAGAATTCCATTCGCAGTACGGACAAGAAATGCAGAGAGTAGCGAGACCATACGCATTCGTCAAGTTTGGTATTTTCCAGCTAACAAGATAATTTCATTCAGAAAACCAAAAAGCAGTACAAGGACAGCCGCTCGCAACAGAATTTGAACAAGCTGAATGAAGATTTGAATGACGTTACAAGGATAATGACCAAGAATATTCAAGAGGTCCTTGGAAGAGGAGAGACGCTTGACCGTAATCTTTACTAATCTAGGCATGTCCCAAAACTCTCAAAACCTGTCTTTTGAATCAAAGAAATATTTGCAAGATACAAAGACATTGAACTGGCAGGCATTGTACCAGAAATACGGGCCACCCATCATTGTGCTATCTGTAGTGACTTTGGTATTCTATATTCGCTTCTGGTGGTGGTAATAAAATCCATTCAATCAACCAATTTCAATAATATATTCCGTAATCACAGGAACACGTAACGCAAGAAACATAAACTCAAATGAGGGAACAGCGCTATTTAATTTCAGTCTCATCTCATACGTGTAACGCGGAAATAATTCTAGGATCACTTAATTCGGTATTATTCTGGCATTTTAAACTGTTCAAAAGTGAAATATTCGCCAAAAAGTTTTTTGCGTCAAAACAGCAATCTATGTCCCTTAACAGAATGTCTAAAATTATCTTTCGTCAATTATTCGATGCGGAATCATCAACCTACACTTACTTGCTAGGTTCAAACAAGGAAGCAATTTTGATTGATCCCGTCTTTGAACAAGCAGATAGGG
>JADIIY010000074.1:0-62349 GCA_027604245.1 Boothiomyces sp. JEL0838
GGATGTCAAAGGAAAAGGCACCATGAACACTTACTGGGTTGAGGGACGAGTTTAATATTCCACCAATAAATAAGAGCTTCAAATTTAATATTTTATCATGGGGACTATTGATATTTATCATTTCATTGTTTACAGATATTAACCTTTGAAAACGGAAATAATCTATAATGTCAAATCTGTGGTCAGCCAAAATCAAGAATGAAACTGAAAAGTCTCGAATTCAATCAACTACCATCAATCAAATGATAATCTCATTTATCGTTTGGTAATTCTTGTTAATGTAGGCTATTTATCACTGTTCTTATGGCGGTTTACACTCAATATGCTCACAGTGGAGCCCAATCTTTCGATAGAGGCAATGCAGACAATTGGTACAACTACAATGCATCTATATTCATTTTCACTGGGTTATTTGCTTTCTTTGCCATGCTTACAGCAAAGTCAAATGACAAAAAGTCTTTGGCAAGTGTATTGGGATTGGTTAATCTTATCACTCTATGTTCATATCTCATAATAGCGAAACGGTTGACACCCAATGTACCAGATAGCAATGGGTATCCTGTCGACTTTGCTAGATATTTGGAATGGATTGCTTGCTGCCCAAACATGGTTTTTTTAATTGGAGAATTCACTAAAGATACTGAATATACATCCCAAACCTTTCTGAATAATTATGTCATGTTATGTTGTGGTTTTTTGGCATCAGTTACTGACGAATCGTTATCAATCATCTTCACTAGCATTACTGTGTATCTTTTCACAAAGGTTATGACAGGATTACACAGGATGTATTCAAATGCCATAGATGGCCGAACTGGATGTACATTGGACCACACTATGGTTAGAATTGCTAATATCAGTACCATTCTAGGTTGGAGTTTATGTAAGACAACGCTAACCTAGTTCCTATTGTTTGGTTTCTGGTGCGATTTAAGGTGATTAATTTTGAAACCGGAGAAATGCTATACTGCTTTGGAGACATTATCGCCAAAGCGTTCTTGACCCTGGTGTTGGTTAACGCTACAATCGAACATGCTCAAAATGAAACTATCCAGCAAATTTCAGGGATTGCTTCTGCAATGGAAAGGGAAATGAACAACACAGACGTTGTATTAGAAAAGTTTATTCCACCAGAAGTGCTTTCTAATATTAAAGAAGGTAACTTCCCAGAAGCACAAGACTATGAGAGCGTAACCATTTTATTGAGTGATATTACAAACTACAATGTACTTTCAGCGAGAAATTCTACCCGCGATGTGCTAAAGACTCTAGATGCACTTTGGTCAAAGTACGAAGAAATCGGTAAAAAGTGGGGAATATATAAAGTAGAAACTATTGGCGATGCTTATTTGGGTGTTAGTGGATGTCCAACTAGATCCGAAAATCATGCTGAAAACTGCTTAAATTTCGCGTTGGATATAACGGAAATGACGAAAGAATTCAAAACTGAAACAAAAGAAGGAATACAAATTCGAATTGGAATACATTCTGGTCCAGTTGTAGCTGGTCTAATGGGAGCAAACAATCCTCGTTGGTGTATAGTTGGAGACTCAGTTAGCACTGCATCGCGAATCGAAGCGCTTTCAAAGCCAATGAGGATTAATATCTCTGAATCTACTTATGAGTTGGTCAAGGACAAGAATATGTTTGAATTTAGCGGGCCAAATTCTTACGAAGTCAAAGGGAAAGGAAGGTTCAACATGTATTGGGTTTCTCGTTTAAATAAAGAATAAATGGCATTTCTGGTTCGACATGTATTGGGTTTCTCGTTTAAATAAAGAATAAATGGCATTTCTGGTTCAAAGTCCTTAAATTGCTCCATCACAAGCTCAAAATATCTCGTGAAAAAAAGAAATGAATCGCCGTCTGCTCATCAAGTACCTAACCTGTAATATTAGATCGTTGAACAGAAATTTATTGACAAAGAGATTCCAGCAAACATTTGCGAATCAAGATAAAGTCCCTCGATTGCCAATTCCAACTCTGGAAAATCTGGAACAGAAATATTTGAAATCTTGTCAACCACTGCTCTCAAAGGAAGATTATGAAAAAACTGAATCGATTGTAAAGGAATTCTTGAGCAAAGGTTTGTGATGTTAATGTAGACGGATTCGGGACTACTTTACAGGAACGTTTGGTTGAATACGAAAAGAAGGAACCAGTAATCTGTTTTTAATCCAGCATTCCTGGTTGGAAAAGATTTGGCTTCAAAAGGCATATTTGGAATGGAGAGAGCCTAGCATGATCAACGTCAACTGGTGGTGTCAATTGGTTGATCACCCAGAGCACCAACTTGATTTACTCACAAAACCTCCTCCAAAGGGAGTATTGACTTCTTTCCAAATTAAAAGAGCCGCAGGATTAATCACAAATTTGCTGAATTTCAATGACATGTTAAACAATCAAACTTTCCCAGCAGAATCGATTAAGGGTACGCCATTATGTATGAATCAATATAAAAACATTTTCGGCACCACCAGATTGCCTGGAAAGACTTCTGATTCTCTAAGCCATCAATATCCTACAACTGCAAAACACATTATTGTCCTTACAAAGAACGAAATCTTTAAAGTTCAAGTTTTGACTGATGATGGAAAGAGAGTCCCAATCGCAGAGATTGAACGCGTTCTGTTGAATATTGGAAAGGAAACTTTAGTTGAACGTAACCCGCCTCATATTGGCGTTTTGACTGCTGGTGATCGTGATACTTGGTTCGAAGCTTATGAAAAGCTACGTGCCCTCTCACCTACAAATGTCAAAAACTTTGATATCATCAAGGATGCTCTATTTGCCGTTTGTTTGGACGACCATTCCACTAAAAAGAATTTGGATCAATCATTAACGCAGATTTTCCACAACAATAATGCTCAAAACAGATGGTTTGACAAATCTTTACAATTGATTATTGCAAATAGCGGAAGAGCTGGTTTAAATGGTGAAGTAAAGGATCCCTAATCATAGCACACTCCATCTGATGCGGTTGTACCAGGCAATGTAATGGACTACATTATATCTCAGTAATTAGCAATACTAAAAATAGTGAACCATCTATTGATCCTGAGAATGCCGCACAAGGAGAATATCTTGCCCCACCTCAAAGATTAGATTGGGTTGTTGATGACTCTGTGAATGCTCTAATTGAAAAAGCAAGAGGAGTCGCACAAGCTTTGATTGATGATACCGAAAGTACTCTTCTTCAAACTGATTATTATGGATCCAGATTCATGAAGGAAGTAGCAAAGACCTCTCCTGATGCTTACATCCAAATCGCTCTTCAACTTGCATACTATAGGTTGCACAAGAAGCCGACTGCTGTTTATGAGTCTGCATCCACCCGTTTCTTCAAACATGGAAGAACTGAAACTGGCAGAAGCATGTCAAATGAAAGCTTGGAATTCATCAGCACCTTTGACAATGATGATATTTTGGTATTTATACTTTAATTTAGTATGACTCCAAACGTGAATTGTTTAAAAAAGCAGTCAACACTCAATCAAACTACATGAAGGATGCTGCTTATGGAAAGGGAATTGACAGACATATGCTTGGATTGAGATGTATGATTAAACCAGATGAAATGGACAAAGCAACCATGTTTACCGACCCTGCTTACATTACCTCAATGACATTTAGACTCTCCACAAGTAACATGTCCCCTGGAAGAAACTTTTATGGTGGATTCGGGCCAGTCGTTTTTGATGGATATGGTATCAACTACGCGATTGACAAGGATAATCTCAAATTCTCCATCTCTGCTAAACGCTCATGCACTGAAACCAAAATATACAGATTCAAGGATGAGTTGGAAAAAGTATTTAAAGATCTATGCATCCTCTTCCCAAAGAGAAGTGAAGTATGGGGAAAGAACTGGAGAAAAGATCAACAAGCTGAAAAGGTTGCAGACATCAGATTTGCCAAGATGAAGGCTCTTAGTGATGAATACCTTACCAAACAAGCTTCATTGGCTGAAAAATATTCAAAGAAAGCTTAATAAACTTTTACCAAAAAATTATGAAAATTTCAAAGATTGAACCTTTTGATGTTAAATTGATGCAAGATAGATTTGCAGCTCTGAGCCAGGATTTCAAAAATGATTTGGAAGGTAAGATTGGACTCACCCCGACCAACTGGCAGCAACCAGCCAACTGGTTTCAGAGTTGTTTACCTTATTTAGTAACGAAGGTCAAGAACAAATCATTCAAGAAGGATTTTCTCAGCTTCGATTAATGTACCAGCAAGTCGAAATCTTTGAAAAGAAGCAAGGTATTCGATATTCACGCAGGGGACATGCATCACAAATTGAGTAATTTCATTGACTCCATGACCATGTGTCACCAGCAATTTAACCAATAAAACGTTTCCTTGAAACACTCACTGCGAATTATTTGTAATGCCACTGTGGACCATTTTCCACGATAGGGTTGTTCCCATGATACCGCGTAGAACAATAGCAGTGAAAATATTTAAATGGAAATATTAGACGGAACCGCACATGACTGATATTCAAAAGGCAAACCAGGTGGTAATCAACCAGATTTTGGTGGCAAAAACCTCAAACCCAGATAACTTGATGGCAAAGCACTTTGATGCCAACTACTACAGGGATCTCCCACAGGATTTGCAAAACAGATTGGTAAAAATCTGCAAGTCTGGTGCTGAAAATCCAGACTCTGGTCTTGGTATGTATGCAATGTCTCCTGATGACTATGATGTTTTTAACGAATACTTTGAAAAGGTAATCAAAGAGTACCACAAAATCAAGGGCAAGGTTCACCACATTACCAACTGGGATTTGTCTACTAAACAAGAAAAGTTAAACTCTATGGGTTGTGAAGATGGGAAATTGGACTTGACTAGACTTGGATTGAAGAATACCTCAATGCGTGTACGTGTTGGAAGAAACCTTTCCTCGTTCCCACTTCCTGGTGCAATGACAAAGGAAGACAGAGTTAAAATGGAAAATACCATGATCAATGCTTTCAAAAAGTTGATGGCTGACCCTACCTTTGGTGGAAACTACTATTCATTGACTCCAGGATCTCCATTCCAAATCAATGACGAAGAATACAACAAACTGGTAAAAGAACACATCATGTTCAAGGACATGTCCGATGACAAGTATCTCAACAGCGCAGGGATCTCTTCAAACTGGCCATATGGAAGAGGTTGCTACGTGTCCGCCGACAAGGAGTTCATTGTTTGGGTTGGAGAAGAAGACCACTTGAGAATAATGTGTATGAAGACAGGCACCGTTTTGAACGAAGTATTCGACCGTTTGAAGAATGCTAGTGTTGTAGTAGAAAAGTATGCAGACAAGTTTGCTAAATCTAAAAAGTATGGCTTTGTTACTTCTTGCCCAACTAATTTGGGTACTGGTATGAGAGCATCGCTCCACATTAAGCTTCCAAACTTGACCGCTGATGGAAGCGATGCAAAGGCCAAAGCAGTATGTAAACCACTTGGTTTGTCCGTTCGTGGTTTAGGAGGTGAACACACCCCAATTGGTGCAGATGGCACTGTTGATATCTCTCCTTCTGCCCGCTTGATGATTGAAGAAGCAAGCATTATCTGCTCGCTATATGAAGGCATTAAACGATTGTTGGCTGCTGAACAGGCTGCTATTGATGGAAATGTTTCTGGAGCTAAATCCATTTCGTTCAAAGAAACTTCCTTCGTCAACCAGCTTATGGATCCAACCAACCCACTCCCATACATCTTGGCCGCTTCCGGTTTGTTGTGGCTGTTCTTGGCAAGAAAGAACTAAATATATCTGTTGTTCTTTTTCAATTTTTTGCAGGTCATGGCAATCATTGTTCGAAATAGACCCGGAATAAGGAATGAGGACTGGGAATTCCCAGTGGGTAATACGCTCCAGTCTCAGATACAGAATGAAATATTTAAAGACCCGTCGAATATATCAGGAATACTCGCTACACCGAATAACGTTGATGAGTCCCTCTGGATGTTCCACCAAATACGGTAGATTTAAACTAACAAGACAAATATGCTTACAACTAAATGGTACTAAAGGACTAAATAGATCTCTTTTGTTTATTAACCAACGAGTGCAATCCGACAAACTGCCCGGATATGAAAGCTGGAGAATGGATGTACTTGTGCGCTGCACACGCAGAGCCAAATCCATGTTCCGCAATAGACTATATTCTCCA
Source organism: Boothiomyces sp. JEL0838 (assembly GCA_027604245.1). NCBI lineage: Eukaryota > Fungi > Chytridiomycota > Chytridiomycetes > Rhizophydiales > Terramycetaceae > Boothiomyces > Boothiomyces sp. JEL0838. The sequence goes on from JADIIY010000074.1 coordinate 6,171, forward strand.
TACACTGGAAGGAGCCTCTTCGCTGTTAAATTCAGATTTATTTTACCCTGAAGAGTAAATGGATTTAATCTAGCCAAAAACTAACACCAGCAGCCCATAAATTATGCCAAAATGTTGTTCGCAGATTGTACAGAGTATTTTCACATGCGTGGTATCAAATCCATTAATGCAGGTTCCATCATCGAGAGATCTTTCTTGAATTTCAAAATGAGACGCATCTGTACTCTAGATTCTTGGAATTAACAACGAAAAAGTACGATATTATCGCAGAGAAGATGCTTATTATACCTGCCGATTTGAAATAAATTCAGGTTCCTAAAGTTGGATTTTAATGGTGCAATTAATACTGTGGTGAGCGCTTTGCATTTGCTATTTGAATTTAGTGAGAGCCATCTTATCAACACGTTGGCTTCCCTGGTAAGACGACCAAGCCAACCTACAGCAACTAATTTAAATTTCATCTCCATTTGAAAATATCAACTAAATATACACTGAAAAGCCGTCATCGCTATCGGCCTTGCGGCTACCAGTCGGCCTCTTTACTGATATCTAATTTGATTAATGACAATAATGAAAGGTGATTCATTCTGATGTTTTATTACTGGTCATAGAATACCTTCCTAAATGAGCTAAATTAAGTGATTTTGTGCGACGCAAAATCACCTGACCTGCAGTATAAAATATGTCCTCATCACTTTTGCGAAACAAAGAAAATAATCAGAAATGGTAAGTTGGTACCGGTGCGCCTTTGGGCATTCGGATGGAGGATAGATCTAACCCTAGACTGTTAAAGTTGGTATTAACGGATTTGGTCGTATTGGACGTCTCGTATTGCGTGCTTCCCTCGAAAAGAACAACGGTGTAGTTGTTACTCACGTTAACGATCCATTCATTGACTTGGAATACATGGTTTACATGATGAAGTACGACTCTACCCACGGTAAATTCAAAGGAACCGCCGAAGCTAAAGACGGTAAGCTCGTCATCAACGGAAACGTTATCACTGTTTCTGCTGCCAAGGACCCTAAAGAAATCCCATGGGGAGCTGCTGGAGCCGACTACGTTGTTGAATCTACTGGTATCTTCACCACTGTTGAAAAGGCTTCTGCTCACTTGGCTGGTGGTGCCAAGAAAGTTATTATTTCTGCCCCATCTGCTGATGCTCCAATGTTCGTCTGTGGTGTCAACCTCGAAAAGTACGACCCATCCTACAAGGTCATCTCAAACGCCTCATGCACAACTAACTGCCTTGCCCCACTCGTTAAAGTTATCGACGACAACTTTGGACTTGTTGAAGGTTTGATGACCACTGTCCACTCCATCACTGCTACCCAAAAGACTGTTGATGGACCATCTGGAAAAGACTGGAGAGGTGGCCGTGGTGCTTCCCAAAACATCATCCCAGCTTCAACCGGTGCTGCTAAAGCTGTCGGCAAAGTCTTACCACATGTTAACGGAAAATTGACTGGTATGGCTTTCCGTGTCGCAACTGCTGACGTATCCGTTGTTGACTTGACCGCCAAACTTGCTAAGCCAGCTAAATACGAAGAAATCGTTGCTGCTATCAAGGCTGCTGCTGATGGTCCAATGAAGGGAGTTTTGGGATACACTGCTGATGATGTTGTATCATCTGACTTTATCTCTGACACCCACTCATCTGTCTTTGATATTAAGGCTGGTATTCAATTGAATGATACCTTTGTCAAACTTGTCTCCTGGTACGACAACGAATACGGATACTCCAACCGTGTTGTTGACCTCATCGCACACGTTGCTGCCAAAGACAAGGCTGCTGGTTTGTAATCAAATAAATCTTATTGCTTATTTTAAAACTAAAAATTATCGCTTTATTCTTAAACATAGAACTTTTTGTTGATCAAGAAAACGAGCAAGTTGACATTGACTTTTGCACAATCAAGGATCGTGATGATATCAACCTTATTGTACTGATGTTGCAACAAATCCTCCAACTTTAAAGTTTCAGTTCCTAAACTTTTGCCCAGTAAAGTAACATCCAGGGTAAAAATACCAGCTTCGTCGGAAGAGATGGTCAATGTCAGCAATCCGTATTGCTTTGGAGTGTGATCATCAATAGAAATCAAAACACCCTTCTTGTGTAATTCTGCACCATTGTATTTAAAGGATCCGAATTGTGGTACTTTTCCGGCTTTCTTCAAACCCTGGATGTGATAATATTGCTTGGAGAAAATCATTGGGGCTTTCTTGTTTTTACTACATTAATCAAAACTTACCCCTTCTTGTTTGTTAATTGCGCCATACAAGAGTCAATGTAGTCGTGGTATGACTTTAAGGAGTCGTCCAAAAATTTGGATTTTTCTTGCAAGCTGTTCAAGGTTTTTCTGAGGGATGCAAATTCCTTCTTGCGGAAATCTCTTCTTCTTTGTTTGGTCAACATATCTTCCACGATAGAATCCAACATGGATTGGTAGTGGTCCTTCTTTGAAACAGTGCCATGTTGCTCCAATTGTGACATTAATTCCAAAGCCTTGATTTTGAACTGTTGCAAAGTTTTGCTACGTTAGTGTTAAATTTACAATTTGCCATTTTCCTTGTACAATGTTTGGAATGCAGAGTGAGAATGTGGTTCGGGAGCAGTCGATTGGCCGTGCAGATTTTCAATCGAGTTGTGTGCAGAAACGCTGCTGTGCTTTTGCTCTTCGTCTTGCAAGAACTGGGCGAATGCAGCCTCTTCTTCAGGAGTTGCATTATCCTCCAAAATATCCAACAGTGTTCGGCCAGTTGAAAATTTGATAATAACAGTAATCATACGCTTTGCAGTTTGAACTAGATCTTTAACTGGGTCTGTTTCGATAATCTTGGCAAATCTATTTGACAAACGGAGGACAACTTCACTACCAGGGCCTTTTGCTGCAGTTCCCAAAGCAGGCGGTGGGCCAAGTTCGCTAAGAATAACTCTCAAGGAATCGTTTTTGAGGCTTGGCAATTGCTCCAAATTTTCAACCAAACTATGGTGGACAAGGATGATTTCGTCTGGGGTGATGTAAACCGAGTTGCTCTCCTTTCTACCAGTGTCCAAATATTCATTAATATCAAAGAATTCTTCTGCCGAGACTACAGATGATGCTTCTCTTAAAAACACTGCAAACTTGACAGATGCAGTTTTAATATAGTTGGAGTATGCTTGAAGGTATGAATCAGATTCAGTAGCACCATATGATTTGTTTACAGATATTTGGTGCAGAGTCTTTGCAACTTCAGCCAAATTCTTTCTTTGGATTGGAGAAATTGCAGATTCAATAACATCAAATGCTTCAGGGGCAACAATCACAGGGTTGATGTATCTATAATACAAGAGGTTTCCAATCATCAAATTGATATCTTTTTCTTGATCTGCATTTGGGAATTTTACTTTCATAGCCTCTTTCAATTTCATTGCGACATAACGAATACCGTAAGGCATCTTGTTGATTGACTTTACAATTGAGAGCAAGAACATGTCGGTAATCTTTTTCAATTTTTCAAAATCTACGAATTAAACGTGTCTTACTGGACATTTGAATATTTTTAACATCTGGATCAGCAGCAGCAACTTCGGCAGTGACATCGTATGGCTTTGCAGATTTTTCACCAGTTCTAATTTCCTCTTCTCTAATGGTGGCCTTGTAAATTGCGATTGGATCACTTTCTAAATCCAAATCGTTGTTCTCCAACACAAACTCTAATAGAGGTCTCAGCAATCCTCTGAGATATTCTCTTTCTTTTGCCCCACTAGGTTAAATATTTGTTTACCGAGTATATTGGAGCACGAGTTTAATAAACAGTGGATTTTCACGAACCAATTCATCTACTTTTGAAACTTCATCCAATTCGATTTTAATGCAGGCTTCAATTAATTTGATAAACAAGTATTCTTCTCTAGCATTTTGGGCATACCCATATAGTGTAAGAACAACCTGCTCCAAGAATTTAGTGGCACTTCCACCACTTTTCTTGTTCAATGTAAACATCAACCCTGCCAAGTATACTGGTTCGGTTTGAAGCAAGTAGAACAATTCTTCGTATTTTTTCTTTCTTTCCTTTGTATCTTTATCGTTCCCGCGGAATGAAATTATTCCTGCTTCGTTGGCAAGACTCTGTGCAGTTTTGGCTAGTGCTGCTCTCATATCCTTGGATTTGAAGTGAGCAACTTCTTCAATTGTGATTCTATTTTTTACCAACAATGCAACTTTAGAATCTAAATCATTCAAATCCTTTTCTGCAGCGAGATTTTCTCTGATCTTTTGGACTACTTGGCGTTTTAGTTCGTCAAGGGCCTTTTCGTCGTCAAAGTCAAAGTCTGCGTGCTCTAAAAGGTGAAGATATTGACGAACAACCTTCAAGTTGGCACCTCCTCTGTTCAAACCTATCATTAGCTGTTATATTACGAAGCGCATGGTACTGTTTACGTGCATTTACTCCTCTCCACCATGCCTGGATTTTTACAATCTCCTTAACATGAGCATGGTAAAACCCATGCTTCTTCAAATAGTCTTCTCTTGCTCGCTTGCCCTTGAATCGAGCTTGAATCTATTGTTAAGTCTCGCATACTTTTTCAAATAGCTTTTCATTAGACTTGAATAGCATTAATCTGTTTTGGTAGTTTCTTCTTTGTTTGTATCCTTTCCACACACGTTGGATAGTTTGGGCTGCACGTTCTCTTTCTGCCACTTTCTTTGCCAAGTACATTCTGGCAACAGATTGAGCCTTAACGATATCCGAAATGTGCTCCTCGAGATACTGGGCTCTTTTCAATCTTGCTTCCTCTTCCTCTCTAGCTAGGCGCTGCTCTTCAGTCTCTGTGTTCATTTCTTTAGCAAGTTCGTTTTGAATATTGCCAAAGGATGGCATATTTACGGCAGCGTCTTCCAAGTTTTGCGCGGTGGAATTCAGGAGGTCGTCTATTGATTACAGAAAGAGTACCACTGAATTCCAAGTGTCCAACTAAATTCTTGATGTTTGGAGCCTTGCCCTTTTTCGCCAACAAGTGACTGAGCGCGTGGATGCAATAGATAACCTTTGGCAGATTCTTTTTGTCGTACAAATCAGTCAGTTCAAAGAAAAAGACTTCAGGCAGCCCTTCATTTCTCATTGCCGTGAAAAAGTAGTTTATATTATCCGAATGTCTGAATTGCAATTTCGTTTTGTCCTGAGATGAGACCTTCAAATACCTCAAAGACTTTCTTTACGGCTCCTGGCTGGAAAAACTTTGCAAGGTGCGCTAAATCGATTCCGTTTCTCAGCTCTTCCTCCATTTGATCGATCGGCGCGATTTCTGTATGGATACAGGCCTCTATCCATCTATGTTAATAATATGTCGGTACTCTTTGGCTTCTCCAATATGGCACAGATAATCGTAAGCGATTCTTTTTTTACGTTCGTTGTCCATATATGCCGCATCTCTAACTACTCCATCATCTTGATGCAAAACTTTATGGTGGATCTCCTTCTTCTCCTTTTTTACTGTTCCACGTACTGGGAGAGAAGGCAAATCTTGGGGTTATCGTGATTTTACCTTCACTGTGTAATTCCGCCATGTTGTGATTTGCAAAGCGTGTTTAAAGTTGTTTTTGAGCGCGATTAAAGCCACAGCAATAATTGGCCAACCATCGGTGAATAAATCGTTTATAAAACAAGAGCATAACTAACGGGCCACAAGGTTTATTAATTTGGAACATTATCGGTAGGAGGAGCTGCTTTTGACGGAGAAGTTGCTTCCCTAACTGGAGAAGATGGTCTATTAGGAGATCTTGCTGGAGATAGCACTCTTATAGGCGATCCGCCTTTCGTTGGGGAACCAATTTTAATATTTGGATTAGCAGGCTTCACTGGAGAAGCAGGAGCAGGTTCAGCTGCTTCAGGTGTCCCCTGTTGTTCGGCTGGCTTTGATTTTGAATCGTCTTTTTTCTTTAATTCTTCAATGCTGAATCCCAACAGGGTTTCATTTGATTCAACAACAGGAATTTTCATTTCAATAAACTGTACAGATTCATCTAATTGATAGTTTGCAAATTTCTCTTCAGCTTCTTTAATATGGCTGGCTGGGTCAATGTTGGCTTGATTCGAAACATACTTTAACAGACGATAATTGTTTGGTGCAGGACGCATGGTATTTCCTGGTCTGGCAGCAAGCGTCGCAGCTATCGGCGAATATGTTGGATCTACCCATTTCTTTTCCCTTCCATTAGAGATTGGTTTACCAATTATAGACTGGAATATTTTGCATTTCGAGATTCCAAAAAAACTTGTAAAAAAATATGGGAATGCCAGTCGAGTTGAAAGGCCATGTAGACAAGGTATGGCAAATATCATGGTCCCCGACCGAATTACTTTTTGTATCTTGCTCCGGAGATAAGAGTATTAGGGTTTGGAAACCTTCAAAGCCGGATTTGACGGAATGGGTTTGCACAAAAACTTTGGACTCTGCACACTCAAGGACCATCCGTTCATTAGCTTGGAATCCTGACGGAAATATTTTGGCTTCTTGCTCATTTGATTCAACAACTGGAATTTGGGAAAAGGGTCAGGATGGTATTTTATGCTAACAAAGAATACGAATTAGTAGCGACATTGGAAGGACATGAAAATGAAGTAAAATGCGTGTCATGGTCGGCATCAGGTACATTATTGGCAACTTGTTCGAGGGATAAGTCAGTTTGGATCTGGGAAGGTAGAGCCATTCTAATATCAGCTATGGGAGATGGTGATTTTGAATGTATCGGAGTACTTCAGGAACATACGCAAGATGTAAAATCTGTAGCTTGGCATCCGCATGAAGAGGTATCCTTGTTTTGAAACCAGATTTTGGCTAGTGCTTCATATGACGATACAATAAGACTATGGAAGGATGACGATGGCGACTGGTTCAGTTTTCAAACACTCACTGAACATACATCTACAGTATGGGCAATTGATTTCGACAAAAGTGGAAATTACCTCGCATCTGTGAGTGATGATCAATCACTGATTGTTTGGAAAAGAAGTTCAAGCGGTTATGAAGTGCATTCTAAATATCCAAATTTACATCAAAGAACTATTTATTCTGTGTCATGGTCAAAGCAAAACAACCTTATAGCTACTTGTGGAGGTGATAACAGCTTCTGCATTATTGAATTTAATCCAGATGCAGAAAATGGTTTGACTCTCAAGAAGAGATATGAATCTGCACATGGAGATTCTGACATTAATTGTATATCTTGGTGTCCGCTTGAAAACAATTCTGACCTCTTGGCAACTACAGGTGACGATCACTTGATTAGGGTTTGGAAAATCCAATTGTAATTTCAATAAATCATAGTTTTTATTTAGAACGATTCTTCCCACTTTGCTCCCTTTACAAACTTGTGGAAATCAGTTGCCTTTGGGTACATTCTCTTGCAAGATATTGCATCTCTAACACCACTAGATTCTGGATGGGCTTGGAAAAACTTTAATGCCTCCTGCAAGTGTTTGTTTTCGACTGGAAGGTCGTCAGTATACTTGAAATCAATCTTGAGTTCTGGCAGAACCTGTTCAAATGCTCTCTTCATTTCAAGAGGGCTGATGAACTCTGCTGCAACATCAACGTCTTTGTGGATGTATATCTGTGGATGTTCCATTACCTCGGCTACCCAAGCTCCGACTTCAGCTTCATAGTACATTGGGATCTTGCTTCCTTCATTTACAGGTAGTTGGAATGATAGAGTGCCATCATGCTGCTTTTTACAAAAATGTTCTTTGAATTGTTCGTAAGAAATGGAAGTGTACAGCGACGTCCTTGGAACACGGGAAGATTTGAGGTACTGGTCAACTTCAGACAAAGTTTCATAAATAGAAATACCAGTGTGTGCATCCATAGTAGACCAGATGAAATGTTCAATGTTTGCTTTCCTGGCAGCGTCAACCATAGTTTGACCGAGTTTTAATCCTTTAACAGGATCCGCATATTCCTTTTCATCAAATGCCGCAAATACGCAAGCGCAGCCTTCAAATGCTTCTTCCATTGCCTTGACGGAATCAAAGTTTACTTTGACAACTTCAACGTGTCTCTTCTTTTTGAGAGCATCTACATGGACACCGTTCATATCACGAACAAGAGCTTTTACATTGAATCGCCCTTTCTTTACAATATACTTGACAGCACTATAGCCCTGGGCAGAGTTTGCATCCACAATTGCAACAGTCTCCTTTTGATGGGATTTCTTTTCCTCCTTTGGCTCTACTTTTGCCTTTGTCTTTGGAGGGGCGCGCTTATGGTCTTTTGAGTGGTCTTTGGCGTGAGAATTTTTTGTCATGTTGGAAGTTGTTTAATCTACTCTATTTATATGTCCGTTTTGATGACATTGACTCAGCCACATTTGAATGCATAATTTTCACTGGACCAACATTGACAAGGAAACGCATGGGTTTCAATCGGAATATGAATCACACACTCGCTAGACTAATTACCGATTGATTGTACGTCTAAAAATTGAATTTTGCGCGAAAATAATCTCAAGCAGCCAGTCTCTTAGTCATCGTGACCATTTAATGTTTCTCTGTTATTCATCAAAAAATCGTGATAACAAATTATTCATGCAGGTGATACAACAATGCAATGATTCATTGACACTTTGTCACTGCAAGTCATGTACACTCAAAGATATTCTAAAATTAATATAGTAATTGGTAACCCCATATCAACTGATTATTTTCCAGGCGGCGATTCCATCCGAATTGATTCAAAGCAGCGATACGTAAAAGATATCAATTTTATTGCTCTTTAGCTTGAATCTCTTTGATTCTGTTTGCAAATGGATCTGGTCTCTTGACTGCAAAGAATCCATCGAATCCTCTTCTTTCATCGTATGGTTTGGAGAATCTAGTATTGTGTTCATCAATTAAAGTTGCTGCTCCAAAAGACAATGCGGCCAAAATACCAGCTTGGAGCACTCCATGACCGATTCTGTTTCCTGTTTTTAATCACAAAATTACTAGCCATTCCCAAAATGAATCCAGCAACACCTCCTGATATAGCGTAATTAACATTGTCTTGCTTTCCTCTGATTGCTGATGCTGCAACAGTTGTTCCTTGATAAAGCCCTCCTAGAGTGGCTATATTAATTATAATTACCATATATAAATGAGTTTCTGAATATTAGTTGAGTGGTGGTAACTCTAGAGTGCTGAAACCAAGCACCATGGACTAAACCGGCAAGGGTGCCCGCAGGAATACCAACCAAGACTGCTGGTAAAATGGTGTCTGACGTTTGATAATCGGCGAGTTTCTTGTTTTCATGATGGTCTGCAGTCATTATTGATTTTGACAAAAAATTTCTCTCAAATTCAAATCCAAGAAATTTGCGAAAAATTCTTCAGCGAATCGCCATATTGTGAGACCAGAATTGAGATTCTACTGCTTTAGCATTGAGGATATTTCCATCTTTTGTCGTTTAATAATTTTAGATGTGGGCGGATTCTGCTATCTTCCTTGTTGGTCAGTTGCTGGCTGATCTATAGAGTATTTCAAGTTATTGTTTCAAAAGTTTCTCCTTTGGTGTGAATCTCGAAAAAGTTAAAAATGAATCCCAGATGGCAGGATATCGAATCTTTTCGGGCAGAGAGCAACAAATATTACCAGAATCTATATAAAACCCCTTTGGATACAACAAGGAAAAGGAGGATGTGTAATGGAAACCAACACGGATTTTCAATCGCGAGTCTCAACCCAACAGACAAGAAGAGATTAGCCAAACTAATTCAATGTCTGGCAATATCAGAATCTCAGAGGAAGCAGCTTCAGGAAAGCTTGGATGACATATCGCGGCAAAAGGCCGACTATCAAAAGCAAATAGATTTGTTGCAGACAGAGAAACAACAATTACTGGAGAAACAAAATGGTATTTCTGATTAATTTAGATTCAAACATTGAATTCACGAGAATACGACAAGAAATAGCAGCTAAAAACATGCAGTTGGTGGAGTTGGAGCAGAAGCTGCAAGCTATGAATGATTCAAAAGTGGAATCTCCTACACTAAGTAGTACGACGCTATTGGATGAGAAACTATCCAAAATACAGGATGAAATCGCAAAGCTGACTCTTGTCATCCCCAATTTAACAAACTCAGTTAAGCAAAAGGAGCCGCAAATAGACAACTTTAAAGTTTCGATGGATGAGACTTCTGGGCTATCTACAACAGATACATTTAAATCTTTTGACAGCAATTCGAATTTAGAGGGTATGCTACGTAGGATACTAAAGCAAAAGAAAGTCCACTATCAAGATCAGAAACAAAATATTAACTATGAAAATGATGAAGATGAAAGCAGCATCACTGAAAAAAGTCCAAAGCCAATTTCAAAAGAAAAGAGGGAAATAACAGTGCAAGTAAGTTCTGAATGCCAAACCGAAGACCCGAAACCAGAAACTGTAACTGCTGCTATTCAAACAAACGAACTGATTTCGAAATCAGTTCAGACTCGTGAGTTTAAACAAGCCAAAGTAGTTTCTGAAGAGAAACCAATAGTAAAGAACACCTCAAACGATCAATCTTCCAATTCTCACCCAACATGCTCTTCTCAATACTCTTGGGTTTGTCCTGGGTGTGCAAACGACACTAAAATTTCAGGGAATAGATCTAAAGTTCACGAACGAAGACCATCAATTTTAGACGAACCTATTCAAAATATTAATACGATATCCCTAATCCCCGCTGATGAAAGTATTCTATTTGCAAATGATACCTCAATGGTTAAATCGCTGGTAGATGTTGTGTCGGATCTAGAAACAGAAAGTAATACCCGTTAACTTAGATATTCGAATGAATGAGTTTCATCGACCTGATTCAACAGGGTATGGAGAATCATCGATTAGCGACGATGTAATTGATGCCATAAGCTCACTGAATGGTCTAGATATTTAATAAATAACACTTTTATTTTAACCAAAAAATTTCCAGAACTGATCAGGCAGAGTAGGGTCGCAAGTAAATACATCAACTTCGGAACCATTAGGCTCTAGACAAAGTACTACACCTTCAAAGTTTGTTTGTTGAATTGTAAATGTACCTTGTGCTGTTGGTACCATTTCCCAGGCTTGTGCATCTTGACATGGGAGAGAAATGACAGTTTGGTTGTCTCTACCCGGTGCGATATCAATACAGTAGCCGGGAACATTTGTTTTAATTACACCAGACTTTTGATTGCTGTTGCCGATCTTGAATGTCGATTTAGAATCAGAAATATCACAGCTAGTAAGACTAAGGGTATTCATAGGGCCAAGTGCCTGCAGGCACTCACTGGACTGTGCATTTTGGAACTGTAGCGCAAGAGTGCAAGTGATGAGAGTGAATATAGCAGAAATCATTTTGATATTTCTTTAGATATTTGGTGCCTTTTTATATTGCGGGCATTGCTATATTTAGAATCTCAATGACTGAAAATCACAACCAGCTTTGCCGAAAATGAAAGGAAAAATGCTCATTCAAGTTGGCTATGATAAATACCAAGTAATCCACACCCATATTCCCAGTTTAGCGCTTAAACCCCGATATTTTTTGATTTATCTTTACAAATATTGACATTAGTTTCGCCACCACCTTCCTTTTTGACAATAGAGTGGTGCGGGAGTCCCTCGAAATATCAGTGTTCTAGAAAATAACATTAAAAAGTACAAAATACTCTGTAATTGATCACAAAAGTTACAGCCTCTAGATTTTTTAATTTAAAATTGTCACACAAAGGCTTGCGTATGGTGTTCTTTCAATTTTTTCAATATCTTTACAACAAATTATTGTCTGTGCGATATTGCTCGTCAAAGACTGATATTTGACCTGTCAAAACCCTTGATACTTGTCATTTCCGATTCTCGTGACCTAATTTATTGTAAATGGAAGATGCAATTGGCTTTGAACGATAATATGAACTGATGTATCATGCTGTTTATAGGTTCAAACTAGTGATCGAGAAATATGTTCAGATCCAACGCTATTAGTGGCTTGAAAGGCGGTGGATTACATGCATTTGGATAGTGTCTATAAGCCTATTCAGACCATTTGGATAGCCTGCTTGTTCTTGACTTTGGCATCTGCGCAATCAACAAGCATCCCACAAAGCGTAAAGTGCTATTACTCAATCCATATCATTTGATTCCACATTGGCGCCTCAATTAATTGCACCTCCACATCGTGCAAAGAAAAAACATGGGACATTTCTTGAATTGTCCTTGCAGTTTCTTCACTGGATAGACTGATCATCTCCTTGCCGAAGGTAAAATCATTTTCAACACCTTGGTTTACCTTTTTAAAATTTGTACCACAGAACCGCACCAATCAAACTGTGTTTCTCAAATAGGCTCAATCATTTGATATGTGGCAACCACTTTTCCGGGTGCGTTAAATAAGCACGAGGTGAAAGGAACTTTTCAATGCGACAAACAAGTGCATATTATACTCCGGCAGCTGTTATGCTGGGTTTAGCGGCACATAATATCTTGGGTTCATTAGGGGAACTGTTTAAAAAGGAATGCAGAGAGAATACTCAAGTATTTGTGATTGGATTATTTACCTGGATGGCCCTTACAACATTTACTGCAACTCAATGTATTTTATTGGATTATATGACTAGCCCTTACGATGTTGGATTAGATTTCTGGGGCAATGTGGAATTTTCAGTTATATTCTCTAGTTTCTTTTCAGTAATGGGTGTTACCTTTCTGATGATCTCCAGACTCCGGTCACTATATGGACGCAGATCGTTTACATTCCCTGTACTTGTAGCTTTATCTTTCTTGCTGATAACTACAACTGGCGGGGCAGCTGTTGTTGGGGTCTACATTTCTTATGACATTGCCAATAACAAGTATATCAGATTCCAAGATCATTCGTTATATTCAACATTCACTACTACTCTTGCCATATCATATTCCTTCCAAGCTTTAGTTGGGATAATATCCACCATCACCTTTTTGGGCAAAGGAGTAGTAGACGAGGAGGACCAGAACGTAGTGGCTATTGCAGGCTACAAGATTAAATCTGGTTGGATAAGATTATCAGCATCCAACGTTGCTGCAATTTTCATGTCCATTGGAGCTATAATAAGCGCTCTATCACAAGAAAACTATGTGACAGAGTCTTTTCTATGTAAATTATTGCTAATTTTAGACTTACCCAGCTTTTGCTATGCTTTGCAATATTATGCATTCCTCGAATACACCTATCGATTTCCTTCTAGCGATGAGGATTTAAGAGGTGTAAGCACATACAACAAAAGCTCGAATTACAGCGGGAACTATAGCACTCCAGCAATGAGCTTTGATGCTCAATATTCTAATGGTTACTCCAATCAAGTAGTTAGACAAGCGTCTGAGTCTGGCACAACTTTCTCGCTGCTAACCCAAAACCCCACAATGATGGCTCCTCCGAGAGGAAAGTCCCCAGCTCCAACTAGAGGAACTGCACTAGAAGAGTTTAGGAGAAATCGGCAAGCGTCAGCAGAAACGCTGAACGATCAAGCTCTTGTTCCACCGACTGCACCATATCAAACCCGATACAGCACTCAAAACATATTTGATACAATTACAAGGACAGATGAACCAATTTTTGTATCATTTCCTTCAGCAATTTTAGAGGAACCAGATTCACCACCAGTTGTAGATAACCAAAGAGACTCTGATAATTCTGAACAGAATGTGCGGGTCTCACAATTCATCACTAGTTACAACAATTACTAGAATAAAGTTTTTATATTTGAGCTGATCTTTCTGTACGTTCATCAGTAAGCCACCACGTCCTTACCACGTTGGAGAAATATAGGTGGGTATTTGATGAACCGCAAAGTAGGACAAAGAAAAAATACGGAACCACTGTAAACTATAAAAAGTGGGTAATAACCGTAAAATCATAATGCAGAACAAGAACGCGTATGAACTTCCCGCGGCAATTTTTTTAGGACTAGGTATCCATAAACTGTTTGAAAGCCTGTTCTTTATTGCTTCGAAAATGTCTTCTGCTTGGCACACACCTATTTACAAAGTTGCTGTCCTTTCATGTATATTACTGACTGGCTATTTGGTTAGCCAAATTACAATATTAGACTATCTGTCTAATCCATACAATGCACCACCCCTTTACTTTAGAAATTTGTTGATTGCCAATTATGGATTCCATTTGCTGTCTTCTATAGTGGTTGCCTTTCTGTTTGTGATGCGAATCCAAGAGTTTTACAAGGTATATGAAATTAATATTAGGATAGAATCAAGTTTATGATAGGCATGTACTCGTTCTTTTTTCTATTTGCTACTTTTAAAGGCACAGGGGGAGTTGCTGGGGTTATCGTTGGTTTTGATGTAGCAAGGTTGAATGGCGACTATTATACACATCCACTGTTTCACATCATTCCATTTTTGCTGGCCTTTGGACAATTTTTCGAGGCCATTTTTGCTACCATTGGTTCTGTGGGGTTTATATCCGCTCTTCATAGCAATCAGAGTGAGGAAAGCTCTCTTTTTCACGCTATCCACAAAGAGGATGGTCTCCAATTCTTGCTGGTAGCACTGATAGAATGGTTTATTGCATGCTTGGCAATTTACTCTTGGACTACTGGGGATTATAATTTCCTTACATACGTCGGATTATGTAAATTGTAGTTGACATTAGACATGGGGTGTTATTCATTTGGCTTACAGATGCACATTCTATTGAAGAATGTGCATGAACCACAAAAGCGGTTATCCAAGGAACAGCCTGTCATTAGAAAAGTACAATCGAAACAAAGCTCGCTTGCATTGGACAATAATGCTTTGAAGGCTCCTATCGTACACAGGATCAGAAGAAGCGACTCGATAAGCAGACCTAAGAATTCACTGCAAAATAATAGGGATGATGACATTGTTTTTGTTGAATTTCCCCTTCATAGAAGCCAATCCACTCTCTTTTCGCCAGGCGTTCAAGAAGACGAGGTCAAGTTTTGGGACGAAGAGGATTACAGCTATTATGCAGCCCAGTACTAGAGAATAAAGATTTGTTTATTGTGTTACTCAATTTAGCTTGCTCCGATCTTACACTGACACTTTAATCAGCAAGCCACCAGCACTTGACAAGTTCTGGACACAGGGGGAGCTCAATCAATCACAAAGTAGGACAAAGATCAAAAATGGTAAAGGCTTTAAAAATATAAAAAGTTGGTAACCGTCTTGGAATTGCAATGCGGAACGAGAATGCATACGAAACACCAGCAGCGATATTTTTGGGATTGGGACTGCACAAGCTATTTGAAAGCTTATTCTTGGTCGCTTCCAAGTTGTCTACTGCTTGGCATACTCCAATTTACAAAGTAGCTGTGCTTTCGTGGATGCTATTGGCTGGATATTTAGTGAGTCAAATTACAATATTAGACTATCTCACAAGCCCATACGATTCAGCACCCTCATTGTTTGGCAATTTGTTGATTGCAAACTACGGATTCAATTTGGTTACCTCGATAGTGATAGCAATCATGTTCATTATGCGTATCAGAGTATTTTACAGGGTAAATTAAATTAATATCAGGATAATTTCAAGTTTATGATATCCATGTACGGACTGTTTTCTCTTATTGTAGCGTTCAAAGGCACAGGAGGACTTGTGGGAGTTATTGTTGGTTTCGATGTAGCTAGTTTGAAATATGAATATCTAACTCATCCGCTATACCACATAATCCCGTTTTTACTAGGCTTTGGGCAATTTTTCGAAGCGATATTTGCCACAGTCGGCTCTGTGGGGTTCATTTACGCCTTAATTTCAAATCAAGATGAGGCTAAAATGCTTATTGACATTATCATCAAGGAAGATGGCATTCAATTTTCGCTCCTAGTACTGGTAGACTGGTTTATTGCTTGTTTTGGAATTTATTCTTGGGCCACAGGTGGATACACGTATGTGACACACGTTGGACTATGTAAAGTGTCTTTAACAATAGATATGGGTAGCTATTCTTTTGGGCTGCAGCTGTATATATTCTTAAAGAACTCCTATATCACTCCTAAGCAAATATTCAAAGGAAAACTAAGTTCTAGAAAGCCTGATTCGAAAAGGGACTCTGTCGCAGCCGATGTTAATGTTTTTGAAGATCCTGCTGTAAATAGGAGTAGAAAAAGAGATTCATTGAATACATCCAAAGTCCCTCTGATCAACAGGGACGATGATCAGCTTATCATTGCATTTCCGCCTCAACGGAGCCATTCAAGTCTTTTCGTGACCAACGTCCAAGAAGAAACTGAGAGTGAGCTTGAATTTTGGGATGTGGATGACTACAACTATACCACGCCCACCCATAGATTAACCGCCTTATCAGAGCCTTTCATTTACTCTAAATACACTTAATAAAATCGCTGTTCAGCATCACCTGCACTGCTATAATTTGGCTCATCTTCAGCTACAAGCAAAGCACGAGATCAAATTTCCAAAATGCTACTTTAAAAGATGCGGAATTCCAAACTAAACATGAATGCATCCATAATTAGTTCCAACTACAGCTAGTGGGAAGTTGCCCAGATCAGATATAATGTGAATCTTGGGGCACCTTTTCTCGATTGTTTCAATTTCTTAAAAGAGGGCGTGTGATTGGTGGAATCCAGGCGCCTTGAACTGCGGGATTCACAAGCAGCAGGGCAATTGCAAAGACAAAGCAAATTCAGAGCAAAAGAAAGCTACAAGTAAGGGAAATAGTTCTACATTGTAATGCTCTCTATGTTGAATTTTTTTAAATAAGCGTGTGGTTGTACAACCATTGGTGAAACCGACACCATCCTAATCAAGCAAGGAGAAAGCCCCCTAGCCCCATGAAAAGGGCTTGTGCCCTTTTTATAACGAGAACTCACGGTTTGAATTATTCATAGAAAAAAATGACCAGACAGGATTCTGCATATGTAACGCCAGCAGCTATATTCTTGGGATTAGCATTACATGATATAGTCTCATCATTATATTTACTTTTATCCAAAGTTACGACAGCATACAAGACACCAATTTGGAGAGTAGCTTCAGTGACATGGATATTTATGGCGATCTTCTTTGTATGCCAATTTATTATTCTTGATTACATTACAAGTCCGTATGTCGTTTCAAACGACTTTTTTGGAAACTTGATGATGCTCAATTACATTTTCAACTATTTCACAACTGTGGGTGTAGGTATCATGTTGATGACAAGAATCAGAGTGTTCTATGGGGTAAGGCATTCATTAAACGTAGCGTCAATCTGCTGTTTATATTATCATGCTTCTCTTGGCAGTTGCTACCTTTACGCTTAAGGGAATGGGTGACACCTACGGCACAATTGTCGGAAATGACATGCGCAAAAATCTGTATCTTCAATATGAGAGCCATCCACTTTATCACTATGTTCCATTCTATTTGGCAATGGGGCAAGCTGTTGAAGCCATTTTCGCCACTTTGGGTGCAGTTGCCTTCTTGTATGCTATTGGAAACGGAATTGGACAGTCAAAAGCCAAAATCATCACTGAAATTGTGATTAAAGAAGATGGGATCAGACTCTTCATAATCTTTTGCTTGGATGCAACCATTGCCCTCTTTGGTGTTATGGCCTGGTTGAATAACGGAAACTTCACTTACATTACTCACGTTGGTTTGTATTTGCCTAGTTTCACGTATGCACTTCAATTCTATACCTTCTTGCAGAACAGTTATGTCACTGCAAAGAGCATTATCGAGAAGCAACAAAACAGCAGTTCGCAAGGAAATTCTCGAGCATACAGCGAGTCTCGCCAAACTTCTTTGAAACCATATGGTAAATCTCAAAAATCTGGCAATTCCAGCACTCCTACTCTTTTACCAACTGCCGCCCAATATCAGCAACCTACTCAATTCCAGTACACACCTTATGATGGGCAACCTAATATGTTCCAAAAGAATGATATCAAGAACCCATATACTCCTCCAAGCTTATCCAGGTACAGCGATGCCCCAGCATTTTCGAGGCCAAACTCCCCTCCTCCTACATATGGCTATAAACCAGACGACAATGTAGCGAGTTACTTTTAATTTGTACTTGATTAGAATTGATAATAAACATAATACTGCAAATTTGTTTCCTTTCATGAGGCACAAGACCCAAAGGCGGACGGTTGATGAAAATCGATTTGTGCCTCGCAATCCAATTTCATACTCTTGTGCTACATAGGTTAAAATCGGCACGGAAGACATGTGTTATAAATTAAGAGGGTAGCAGCATACCAATTAATGAGGCAGGACAATGCATATTGCGCCCCTGCAGCGTTTTTCCTTGGTTTGGCACTATGGGATATTCTGCAATCACTTGCCCTGCTCCTGTCTAAACTAAAGACTGCCTCCAAAACTCCTATTTGGAGAGTGGCCTCTGTAACATGGATATTCATGACGACTTTCTTTGTACTGCAATACATGGTGCTTGATTATATAACTAGCCCCTATGAAGTCTCTAATGATTTCTTTGGGAACTTGTTTATTTTCAACTTTATATTCATATTTCTTACGACTTTTGGGGTGGGTGTCATGCTAATGACTCGAATTAGAGTCTTTTATGGGGTAAACCGTGTCCTAACTTAGCGTCCTTCCCCAGTTTACATTATCATGATGATTTTATTTATTGGCACAGTTGGTTTGAAAGGCAGCGCAGATGCGTTTGGTGTCATTGTTGGCTTAGATGTCAGAAGAAACAAATACTTGGTCTATGAAGACCACCCATTGTATCCTTATGTCCCATTCTATTTTGCTATCGGACAGGTAACTGAAGCAATATTTTCAACTGTTGGTTCGATTGCGTTCTTGTATGCCATCTCAAATGAAGGTGGCAAGTCAAAAACCAAAGTGCTCCAAGGTATTATCATAAAAGACTATGTCATTCGCTTGGTGCTAATATTTGGATTGAACATTACTATCACCGTATTTGGTATCATTGCTTGGCTAAACCACGGGCATTACACTTACATCACCCACATGGCAAATTACCTGCCAACCACGACTTATGCTCTCCAGTTCTATACTTTTCTGAAAAACAGTTATATTACTGCAAGGACAATTATTGAAAAGAAACAGAACAGCAGCTCAAGAGAAGCGTCTGGAATTGACCGTTTCTCTTCCCAAAAACCATTCAAATCTGACGCTTCTATTATATCACAAGGTGAAGGCCAAAGTCCTTTGAAATACAATCCTCCCAATCAATTCCCATATAACGTCACTAGTGCAAGTGTGCCATCAAAAATCCAGGGTCATGAAAGCGTAACCAATCCATACACACCACCCAACTTGAGAGGAAGTACTAAGCCAATAGTGGAAGATGACATTAGATTTTTTTAATATAAATCCATTGTTTCTATTCGGCAGGCTTGAGTTTGTGCAATTGTTTGTTTTAGGGGCTCTGACAAATTACCTGGCGTAAACTGTGGTGTTTCAAATGATGACATTAGGCTCTCACTTTTAATTTTCCTTCTAAATTTCAAATGCCTGGCAGACAAGATAATGCCTATGTCACTCCAGCAGCAGTCATACTTGGAATGGCAGTTCATGAACTAGTTGGAGCATTGTACCTACTTGTATCTAAATATCGAACAGCAAGTGCAACACCTATATGGTTAGTTGCGGCGATTACATTTGTATTTCTATTATGTTTTATTACAGCACAAATCACTGTTTTGGATTTTATCACCACACCTTACCCAGCACCGACGTGGTACTTTGGAGTATTAATTTTACTCAACTATTTGTTTAACTTATGCTGCACGTTTGGGGTTGGGATTATGCTGCTTATGCGATTACGAGCCTTCTATAGAGGGAATTCAGTGTTCCAAGTAGCAGTTTTCATTTCTCTGTTTGTATTCTCATTCAAAACTTTGGGTGATGCTTATGGAATTGTGAATGCCAAAGATATATTCAACTTGGAGTTCCTCAACTACTATGACGATCCAGTCTATAAGGTAATTTTAATGTGACGTTAGAGTATACCTGGCTTTATGGCAATCGGACACACAGCTGAAGCCATCTTTGAGGGATTCGGTTCATTTTCCTTCTTTTTTGCTTTGGGTGAACCTGGTAAATCTCGAAAGCATACTTTCTATGACCTAATGGTCAACAGAGACGGAATTCGCTTGGCTCTGATTATCGCATCCAATCTGGTGATAGCAATCTTTGCTATTTATAACGCGATTAACGATTTCACCTATGTGACCCACACCTTTATCTGTAAATTTAAACTAATGACAGATCTTCCAAGCTTCACGTATGCAATCCAATTGTATACTTTCTTAAAGACCAGCTATGTAACTGCTGTTGATATCATTGAATCGCAACTAAATGAAAGCAAGAATTCCAGAAAGGATTCCAACAGGGCTTCCATCCCCAGAAAATCTATTCTAAGAAAACCAATTTCTCAGATGGGTCTACAAAACACATCACAAGAAGAACTAATTCAACCAACACCACCTCGCACTTACAATGCACAGCCAGTTACATCCTATATATCACAGCAAGATGATTATGTCGATTACGAAAATAATGAACGACAAAAGGAATTTGTTTCGCTGCAGCGAGATAGTTTATACAGAGCACAGCAATCGGCGAGGGAAAGTGTATTCGTAGTTCGAGACTCTCAAGATTTCTCCTCGATGGCTAGAGATTCCCCAGCGTTCAAAAGAGCTCAAGAAACGACAACCAAAGAGAACGTAGTATCCCCAACAACCCTGCTTTCAGATTTCATTGACACAGTACCATCACCAGCGTACTTTTAATTGTAATATAACGTAACTTTTCCAAATTTTGAATCTCCAAATGCAAATTTTCCATTTCGTGTTATTCCTACTTGTAGCGGGAAATTCAGAAAAGATAATCTTGAAAGCATCAGATTTCACTACGGGAAGCTATATTCCAGATACCGGACTTAATACTTCATTTCCCTACACCAAAGTTTATGCAGAACGCAACACCAATAATTTAGATATCTATATACAAATCAACAACTTGACTCTAACGGATGAATTTGAAGTGAGGGTAAACTGGCCCGCATCAGTAAGTCTAATTTGACGTAGTATCCGTTTGATTTTGACTTTAGCGTTTGTAAGGAATGTAAAGAACCAACTGTGTTGGTAAAAGGTAGGCAAACTGGAGTGGGAATGGAATACCCCTCAGTTAAATTCTCTGTAGTTCTGGAGCGGTTGATTTTTGGAGCGATTCCTACATCCACATTACCAGTAATAGGGACAATAATCGTTCTGCTGATTGCGGGAATATTCACGATTCCCCTATTCACAGAACTCATTCAATCCATAAACTAAGTACAAATATATTATTTTTCAAATTTCCATCCAGAGCATTCAGTGCCAAGGCAGCCAGGCTTCAACACGCACTCTGGTACTTTATCTGAATTTTGCAAAAAGTTTTTGATTACATACTCGATAGAGTGGTACTGGATGCTGCTTTGAACCCTTACATCAGATTTACCAGAAGATTTGTACGTACCTATGTTAGCAATTTTTACATTCTTTGCCAATATGACATTTCGATTCGAGAGCATAGTTCATCCAATAACAGGATGAAGTAGGTCCATTGCATTCGCCCAAGAAGATTGGATCTCCGTCATTCCCAAAGTGATAGATTGGAAGAGCATTCAAGAATTTGTCAAGGTCCACTGCATCACCAGATGGTAAAAGCCCTAATCTGGAGGCATACAAGAGATCACCTGGGCTTTCAAAGGCAAATGAAGGAATCCCATTGGTTAAAGCAACCAAAGATGCCAGAGCACCACCTATCATTAACGTGCAAGAACCTAAACTGTGTCCTGCCATCCAAATATTGGTATGCTTAGGAAACCATTCCTTTGCTGCTGAATAGATTGTCTAATTAATACAGAGTTACTTGGGCTAGGTTGTAGTAGGAATCATCAAAGTTTGATTCTCGCAATAAGCAAGACATTGAACATACGTTTCCGGATTGCGGGCAATCACAAATTTGTTTCCATGACCAGCCTACTTTGGCACAGCAGCACGAAAACATCATATTATCCTGGGTTAATCAAAATTACATTTAATTGATCTAATTTTGCAGTTGGCCCACTACCAACGGGAGTAGCCAAAGAAGTACCTTTCAGCACAATTATAAGAGTGTCTTGATCATCATTTTCAAATAAATATCCGCGAATCCCACCATTCTCCCAGCCAAACTTGGTGCTGACATTCCAACCAGGTATAGGCACCCATGATTTATCATTGGGCTCATAGTAGGAATTAAAAGTCATTCGGGCAAAATCCAAAACTGTTTGTGGATCAGTATGATCTGGTACCGAATAATCGAATTCCGTTGGTTCAATAGAGAATAGATCGTGGTATCGTCGCTTTTGTAATGTTAAAACTTGGTCGTATGGTAACTGACTGGACTTGATTCCATAGTATTTATCGTGGTGATCGATTTGTGATTCAAACATTGCTACTTGGTTACTGCGATGCTGCGCATTTATCTTCTTTACTAGTTTGAATGAACAAAAGACTAAATTGGTCAAGAGGAGGAATAAGAGGCTCATGGTAGTTTAATGGCGGTGAGGGAAAAATACCCAGACCCTTGAAACACAAAATGTTAAATCACACTATTATATTACTATAATGAGCTCAAGAGCAACTCAATCGCTTCTTGCTCTTTACCATTTCTTTCTTTTAAACACTTTACAACTAAACTTCGTTCAAAGCCCATTTCGCAAATACGCTGAATTGCCTCTTGATCCAAACCAAATTCAGGGTCAATTTTGCCTGATGCGTATTTGGCTGTCCATTCTCTAGCGGTTTTTTCAAATCCAGGTCTATCGCTCAAATAGTGTCGAGCGACTTGTGCATCCTGTGGATCATCTGGTGCTGCGTCACATAGTAGCGATTGAAGAGAAATCAACTAAATTAGGGAATGATTACAGCAGTCTTGATTGTTAGTACTGGCGTCCAAGCATCCTTGAGAATATCCAAGCAAATGGCTCCGGTTTGTGAAGAAATATTGGGATGATATATTGGGGTTAAAAACTTCATCTATATTAGGAAATCGCACCTTTGGTGGTTTGAATGGGTAGTCATCAGGAATGTGAATATCAACGATAAATTCTCCGCCAGCATAGCAGGTATCTTCTGGTCCTTTAAAAGTCCCTTTTAAATGGCACAAGTTGTCGTTCACAGTCTCTACCGTTACTTGCGAGCTCTTGTCTTGTAGGCACTGCCTAATTTCCCTTTCGATTCTCTTCAAGTCAGGCATTTGGTTTTTATTTGATTGACAAAAACTTTTTCAAATCTCTATTCAAGCAACCGTCAACGGGTCTCGATCTTGTTTGGAGACTACAACGGTGTAGTCCACTAGGGCAGATAGCTTTGGCTTTAAGCTGTTTTCCAAATAGCCACGCTCACTGTTGCTATGCTCGCATAGTATCACACTGAATTAAAAAGGATTACCTGATGCCGTTCGCCACCGCATCCAACAACTCGTGATGAGACATTTCCCCAGTTAGCCATACATCCGATTTTGTTCCCCCAATAACTGATATTCCAGATCCTGCACAAATTGCAACCGACTGCACTGTATCTTTGGCCCTAGCGACGCGAACATATTTCAAATTCATGTGAGTCTTAACTTTTGAGATTAACTCATCCAAAGTAATTGGGGTTTCAAGGGTAACTAATCTTCCTTCCCCGCTGTTATCTTGCCCTTCTGGTGGATTCTTTTCTGGGGTGATTGCTACAGATGTCTGTTGGCCAAGCCCTTTGGCTATCCAATCATTAATTCCGCCTATATCAATACCAATTACCTACTGCAGAGTCCAATGCGGTGTGTGGTGAATAGATTGACACTCCTGAGGCTGCGCATTTCAAGGCAATTCGTTGCTTCCAGTCATTCAGACAGAGCTTCTTGAATGATCTAAATAATGGAGGATGATAACTATTTTAGTGTAGGGTACCTGACTATTACCCCAACAGCAGGATCTGAAAGTGCCTCTTCCAATACACTTTCAGTCAAGTCAATTGTCAAGAATACCTTGCTCGCATTTTGGCGGGGATACGGTGCTTCTAGCAGGATTCCAGTGTTATCCCAAGGTGCGGATAAGGATAACGGAGCTATATTGTGCATTGCGTTTGCAACCCGCTTCAACATTTTTTTGAAATGACAACAAATCAAGTAATTCTTTGGAAATACAAGAATACGGCTGTTGATGAAAAATACCAACCGACGAGGACATTTCACTTTGATAACACTAGCATTACTATACAGCAGCAAAAGACAGATATCACCATTGAAAAGAATACTGGTAATGTAGTTTGGGACGGTGCATTTATCTTGTCGGACTATATCCTCCGCAACTTTAATCTTACAGGAAAGAGAGTGATTGAATTAGGCGCCGGTACTGGGCTAGTTGGATTAGCTGCTTCCAGTAATGGCGCGATTACCACTGTAACAGATATCACAAGCCAAGTGGAGTTGCTCAAAACCAACATTAATCTAAATCCACATATAAAGAATATAAATGCGGATGAATTACTTTGGGGAATAAACGATACTATCGGCAAGTACGATTATATTTTTGGGAGCGAAATATTATATCTGGAAGATCAGCACTTGAATCTAATCCAAACTTGCAAATCGCTATCAACCAAAAACACAGTAATATTGATGATCTACAAGCATAGAGGATTGGGAGAGGAGCATTTCCTTGAAATTGCTGAAAATGAATTCCAAGTTGATATAATTCCAAAGTATGAATACCACAAGGAATTCCAAAATTCAGAGTATACGATATTCCAAATGTACTTGAAATAAATATATTACAAATCTTTTTACATTACTCGTTTACTCCTTCCACCATGATTGGAATTAATTGACCCATTCCATTGGTAAAATGTATTTGTAAATTACCAGACGCAAGGATATCAGCAGATGATGGGTAGTCTGAGCTTTGCGGTTTTGATTGTGGTACTTCTTCTGGCTCTTCCCTGAAGGACACCTTTGTCTTTGTATCGTCAAAAGCGCTGTTCTTTCGAGATTTTCTTTCTGTTGTTGATAATCGAGAATTTTCCAAATCGAACGTAGGAGTTAAAAGCCTTTCCCTTGTTGGCGTTCTCGAAATCGAGTCATCAGGAGTAAAGAGTGATGGTCTTGCTGATATTGAGCTTCTTCGACCACTAGCAAAACTATACGGCGATTGACTCTTTTGAATGTTTTCGTCAGAGTCATACTTGAGATCCTTTCTAAAATTCATGTGCATATCTTCAACATTTCCTATAAATTTCACACTGACCATCATTTGTTCTTTTGGTTTCAACTCGTAAATAGTAGCTGCTCCTGTAGATGAAATTATTCTTGACGAAGCAGGTTGGGCTACAAATAACGTTTTTGGAATAGCTTCTAGACTGAAATCACAAACTGCATCTGAATCATTTACCAGGAAAGCAATAGTTTTATGTTCTACTATACTATCACTTCCAATTATTCTATTGATTATTTTGATTCTAATTCTTGATCCTATATCTAGACTTAGTTTAGGCTCTATGCATTTAGCTTTAATCCTCAATTTTGCGACTGAAACGAGATCATTGATTGAAATCTGATAGTCTCCAAATCTTTCTGTAATTACTGGCTCCTGCTTTGGGGTTTCTCCTGGTTTGGATATCTTTGTTGGTGCATACTTTACTTGACCCCCTTCTTCTTGGTACGCTACATCTGCCATAATTAATGCATCAAATGAACCTAGCTTGCAATTCCTAAAGTTGCATTGCATGGTTGCGGATTTGAATGGGGCTATCACCATATTTGCAGGACTAACATCGATTACACCAATTTCGCCTTTTTTTACCCTATTCGAATTGGTAATTATAGTAGACAATTCATTGTCTTCTAATTCTACATGCTTGTCGTCAGATCGAATATTGTCACTGTATTTGACGTAAACTTTCCACTGTAAAACTATCTCTCTTGGAGAATGATTTTCAACAGAAATCTTTTTTCTAGGCATTTCAGCGCTTACCTTTGGGCCAATGGTGTGCTCAGTTACACTACTGCTTCTTCGTGTACTTTGAGTCAAAAGCCTTACACCATCGCTGGTGCCCCAAACCGAATTTATAACTCGAGTTCCAAAGTTTACCAAGTCGATTGTTGAGTTCTTGTTTCGATTTTTCGCAACTAGTTGTGGGCCAGTGAATTTTATCGGAATTCCAATTACACCCAGAATAATTGGAAGTCTTCTAACAGTTTTGCCCACCTGGCATCGGAGGAAATCATTGTAGATTCCAACCAAGTTATTGTATGATGTGATTTTGATTTCAACTTCACTCCATGGTTTAAGCATTCCCTTGTTCGGAACAGCATGGAACGCAGCTCCTCTGCCATCGGATAACAGCCTCTTCATTTTCTCAAGAATTGATCTGAACTGATTCAAGTTATCGACATATTTCTGACCTGCTTTCGAGCTGAAACCAAATTTAGGTCGTGTTGTTTCTGTCAATATTCTAGGTGTATTCGACCGCGTTACTTGATTTGAATCTAGGTTAACTTGACTTACTAATTTTTCCTTTATCAACGGTTGGTTCTAGGCCAAATAATTCATCTCCATCTTCAGTTCCACCTGTAGTAGTATAATTTTCAATATTAATTTCAAAAGGTGCTGCTTTAGCGGAATGGTTGGTGATAATCAAAGTTCTGGTTCTCACCATAAAAATTGGGCAAGCCATACCGAAATCGAGCCTTAAACTAGCATCCGTTTGTGTATCAGGATATTTTGCATGATTGGTAACGGCCAAGTTATTCCAGGCTTCTTCATTTTCTAATACACGGTATTTAAATGTGTAATCCACAACATTAACTGAAGCATTGAATCGAAGTACTCCTTGATCTTCAACCATTCCAATTGCATGTCCTTTCAACGTTAGATTGAATTTTCCTAGTTTGAAGAAATGAAATTTAACTTTGATGTTCATTTCTTTGTTTGGTTCTACGGTTCCTTTTTCAGGGTAAAATTGAACATTATAATCCAATTTTTCAATATTTTCCCATCGATAATGAGTGGGAAGGTTTCGTAGATTTTTGACTGTCATAGTCCAAGTAAAAGATACATCAATAAAGCAAGACAGCTCAAGATAGTCATTCAAAACGGCTAGTCGAGGTGTCTCTGTTTTAGCCACTAAATCAATCCCAGCAACAAGCTCCGCATTATGCAAGTCGATAGAATCACTTGATTTTGTGGCTTGCTGCATCAGAGACATAACGTGGAGTTGAACTGTAGCTTCGAGTTGTTCATACCATAGCGGAATGTATGTAAACGTTACCATTACTGTTTCTTCCGGCTGGATTATTCCTGAAGATGGTTTAGCAACAATAAAACTGCTGCCGCAAGACTCTGGCTTTTTGAAGCTGATTGTTGATTTCCATGCCAAAGATACGTTCATCGTATTCACTAATGGTACAGTGACTGTCTTTTTGTTTCCCAACCAAAGCAGACCAAAATCTATATAATCTGCACCGAAACCTAGAAAGCCGGGCTTGAAACCAATTTGCCCAATCACAGGAATCACAATGGTTGGTCCGACTCCATTTGCAGTTGTACACACTAGCTCTCCAGATATATTAGCAGGAAGTAAACCGGTAAAGTTCATTTTGAACATAATGCATGAAGTCGGAGATATTTCGCCGGTTGGTTCAGAAATTTCAACTCGAAGCATTCGTTCATCAATTCCGGACACTCTCCAGTTGTAGGTCAAATTGGAAACACTGGTATTGGTGAAATTTAACTTTTGCTTGAACGTCTGACCACACTGGAATCCTACGTTTAAATTCTTTAATACCTGGCGGTAAAAACACAAAATGGGTATTGGAATAGGCAGAAAATCCAATTCCATCCCCAGAAAACTTCAAATCAGCTACCGAGACATACTTTTGCGGTGAAGCAGATTTACCCTTCCTTTGCTCTTTTTTCGCTCCTTCTTCAAGAGGAATGAGTAATTTTGCAGAGCTTTCATAAGATTTCAAGAGCTTTGGGGTAAACGCGATTTCGAATTCCAAAACTTCGTTTGGATTGAAGTATCCTGTTGATGGCGTTATTCGAAAGCATCCTTTTGGATCATCATCGACATTTTGCCTTTTCTTTGTTTTATCATTGTCTTCCTTTCTCTTCAGCTTCCATTTGAAATTAATATGCAGATCCGTAGGATTTTCTATCTGCACTTTACAAACCTTAGAAACCTCGACATTTTGCACTCCAAAATTAATCTCAAAAGGCGACTGGCCTTCGTTATAAATAACAGTCTCTGTATTTTCAATGTGCGCTTGCACAATATCCAATTGAGGTTGTTGAACTGTTGCAGAAAGATTGAATTCCAAGATATTGCAATTATCACAAGCGATTCTAACCTTCTGAACGTCTTTCCGTTGAAGTACATTTGAATTTGAGTTTTGCATATCAATGGATGATAAATTTGGTGGTGTATATCGAATATTTAAAGTAACAGAGTCTCCAGTGTTGAGATAGAAATAAGAAGGAGAGACTTGATAGGGTCCAAAGGAGATCACTGACGGCTTCCCATGATTTCCAACTCCTAACTCTTCAAATAGCTCGAATGGTGTAGCAATATTATTTGGCGACATGATTATAAACCTAGCCTCGCCACCAGAGTTGGTAATTTCGTAGGTAAATCTAATGTCTTCTCCTTCTGCACAGAAACCACAATTCAATGTTCGAGGAAGATTCAATTTTGGGCTTTCCATTGATGCAATTATTGGCACTTCAAACTTCTTGCCACCTGCACATGTTACCAGGAGTTCTTGATTCGCATTAGCGTAAGAATTGGGACAAAACGTTATCAAAAACCGCGCTGACATTCCAGGTGCAATTAGTCCGTCATCCTCCTGAGGCGTTTTAATGATTTTGAATTTGAATATTTCGCTTGATTCATCTGGAGGGTTAAATGACATTCGAAACCGTTGCGAATACCTGGTTACATTTTTAATGGTCAAAATCTTTGTGAATTCTTGGTAGGGAGTGTATTTGGTAAACAACACTTCTGGTGGATCGGCAATTAACACTGTTTCTGGTATTTTTCTATTGTGAAAATTCAAAGATCTAATGCGACATTGATTAATGTTGTCAAATATTTGTTTTACATCCGGATCCAATGACAGCGTTTTTGAAAGCAGTCTAACCTTTGTGGCTACTTCCAATTGGCTATCAACTTCAAGAACACCCGGTGTATCAATCTTTGATAATACTTTGCTATTTTTGGCTTTAAAAGTAAGCGGGTGAAAAGATAGAATTTCTTTAGACCAGTGGAGTACTTCTGATAGCTCCGAATGCGATCTCTCGATTTGGCCCAGTCCCAAATCAACTAGCACAAGATTCTCTTCCTCCAATTCCTCCTCGGATTCTCGAATAGGCTTGTAGAATGCGCTTTTTGAATCTTGCAAGTCAGAGTTTGCTCTAGTAGAAGCCATTAGTTTCTCTCTCGCATGAGATAGAGTAGCCTTTTTAGCAGCATAGTTGATATCTGGAGTGGTTTTAAGATCGAATAAAGAGTATGACATTTCTGGGTCTACAAATTTCTCTGATAATATATCTGAATGGATTGTTTTCGACTCCTCCCCAAATACTTGTAACGCATTTCCAAAAACACTCTCCATCGTTTCATTTATTGTATGTTCTGGTACCAATATATACTTGTCGTGTTTATTTCCACCTCCAGGTAGTAGTTGTGATTTCAATAATGTCTTGCTACTTCCTGATGCAGTAGTGGACGAGCGTGTCTATGTTACGCGTTAGTTACCGACTCATGTCCTTGTAGATGCGGCCCTACAATTCTAGACCCTCTCCTGTCTTTTATATCAAGGATTTTATCTACAAGTAAAGCTGGTATTGTTTGTGACAGAGGTTCCATGGTAGTTTGAGAGTAATTACGTAAGTTAAAATTTAGTGTAGCTTTATTCTAAAATGTACAAGTGTGATTGCAGCCCGTTGCACAAATGCTCTTCTCAGCAAACCATTCTACGTTAGCCAAGTTTACCATCCATGCATTTCAAGTGCCCACCATGTGAGCAAACTTGACACCAAACATACAGCCCTTTAACGATTTTGTGACTAGATTCAGTATGAAAATACCATAATGCGCATTTGGATACATACTGCTTGCATTTTTCACATTTTGGGTTTGATTTGCCAGTTAGGGGAATAGGATAATTGCAATTGGCACAGCATCTATGAATCGTTGTAGAATCTCCATTCATTGCCCGCACTTCTTCAATCTTGCAGTTTCGTATTATTTTTGCTGCTTCTGGCCATAGTTTTCTTTTAAACAGCAAATCTAAATAGGTTTTAATATACATCTCCGCTGGTATTCCATCAAAGTTGACCACATTGTAGAGATTCATAATTATAAATGTATTCATCTGCACGTTTGCCTAATGTTAGTGTGAACTACATTTGAGGCATAGTAGTCTATTATTTCATGGATCAATGGGGTTGGATCCCAAAGCTGTTCAATGATATCATGAATATTTTTAGTTGCAGGGATCGGTTTAGGGTACAAAGGTGATATGCTGTAAGAAGGATCCCCAAAGCTAGACTGAACGGATGGGGTATACTGACTTTGATTAATTTCGGAAAAGTGGGCAACTTCAGCGGTATCAATTTCCGAATCACTCGATGAAGATTCATTTAAAAGAAATTCTGCTTTTGGTGGTGCCTCTGGTTTAGCTGCTTTGTTTCTAAAAGGGTTTTTCGCAACTGATTTTCGTTCAGGTCCAATATCTTTAAGTATCTCCAAAAATGAGAAATCTTTTTTCAAGTTGGCTATTAAGGAATTGCTGGCTGGTGCATCTCTGGTTGCTAAATGTAATTTTGATAAGTTCCGCGGCTCGAGCTTCTTTTCGCCAAACAACAGTGCTATTAGTTTCCATGTTTCTGCCTCGTCCTTGAAATCTAATTCTAATGCTATTTTATAGTTTTGTAAGCAGGATGTCGAGATATTTTCAGGATCTGCTTTGTAATAATGTGCCAAATACGCAAAGTTGGCCGCTTCATCTGCTTGAGGGTTGTAGAACCCATAATTTTGAGAAATCAAACGAGACTCTTCTGATAGATCTGTGCTTTTCAATTTGTTTGTAGACTGCTGCGGAATCGCAAAAGTAACTTCACCAAGAGGACTCCATTTAGCAACATTCGAATTCAAATATTCAGCTGGCTTGATTGAGTTTAGTATATTGTGCTGCACAAAAGTTTGATCTTTAGAGCATGCCCATAATGTAAATGGGTTATGCCAATGCAATCCAGTTGGCACTTCTTGGTTTTCGTCTAAACAGTATTGAGCCAAATAAGGCTTATTGAAATCCCAAATGTGTATTCTAGTGTCATTTTTTAGGGAGCATGAAGCGATTTGGCAATTTGAGTCTGGTCTCCATTTAACACGAGATACTTGTTCAATTGTTTGTACAAAGTGCAACGGCACTTCACTGTCTGAATCTTTTTCCCATACTTTGATCACTCTATCCCTTCCTCCAGTAGCAATCATGGTACCAGTTTCATTCCAGTCTACCGACAATGCAAATCCAGAATGTGCAGAATACCGTTTACTCCATTTTAACGGGTTTCTAATATCCCACAATTGCAAACTTCCATTTTCAAATACAGATGCAAATTCGTAACCAGTGATTGGGTTGAATTGGACATCTCGTACACTCTCTGCTTTTCCATCAAATGTAATTTTAGCTCTTCCTGGACTTCTCAAGTCCCACACTTTCATCTTTCCATCCTGTGAGGCACTGAGTAATGTTGCTGGTTCTGTTGGATGTAAGCACACTCGATTTACTACTCGCATGTGTTCATTGATTACCCGTTCAATCTTTTCTGTCGATGATTTATTGATATCGAATATTACAATTGCACCAGCAGCTGCAGCAGTGATAATAATGTGTTTTAACAATAGTCCTCCCCAGACTACATCGTTCGAACTTAGGTTGGAGTTTGATTTTACACCTGCTCTTAAATTAAGAATTTCTTGAGGATCTTCGCCTGTCGAATATATCTTTAAAATGTCTTTTCCTGCTAGTACTACCATTTCCTGGTATCCTGGGGATGCTGACAGGGCATTCAAGGATGCGTTTGTGATGGTTTTGATTGTATCTCGAAGCACCGGTTTCTCTTGTTTCTGAGTTCCAATCACTGTTGCTTGAGCGTATGAATAGTTGAACAAGGATAGTCTCTCTGAAGAAATATTCCTGAGAATGTTGGAGTTTTCTTCAGGGTCTGGGGTTTGCCTTTTCATTTTTTCAAAGGTTAAACCCCAGACTCTGCCACTAACTACTAGCTGGAATCAAGCGACTCAATAGACTATTAGGAGAGTGGTTGAAACAGGTTTTCGCTTATGATTGTTCAAAATATTTGCAAGATTATAAGTCTATTTTGCAATTCTATAATATTTTGCAATTCAAAACAAATCTAAATTAAGCAGGATGATTTCCGGACCGCTTGCATTAAGTTGTTTCGTTTATAATGGGGTAATTTCCCGAAATTTCAAATGCCAATCTTGCTCCCAATCACAACAGTCTCTTCAGTCATCCTATCTGGATACTATGTAAAGCTCTTTGCTCAAGTTGTAGTAAACCGAAGGGCAAACAAAATCACATTGGGAGATGGAACCTATGAGATCATGGATGCAGTCGCCAATGGTGATAAAGGTATTCTTCATTAACAAGAAATCAAAAAGCTTTCTGCCAAGTATTCGGAAATCAGAGCTGCAATCAGAGCTCATGGAAACTTTTCAGAAACAGTTCCAATGTTTTTGATTCTTCTTGGTTTGGCAGAGTACCAACAAACCTTACCGCCAAATGTACTGAAAGCTATTGTTGGAATTGTAATCCTTGGTAGATTATCGCATGCAACCGCTTTGCATTCTAATAGGTTTGGGGCTACCAGTAAATTGAGACCGTTTGGTATGGCTTCCATCTACTGCTCTTATCTGATTTTTGGAGGGTCATTACTCTACAAGACCTTTTTTCAATAAATCTGTTTTCTAGCTAGATTATATCAAAGAAGCCTGTCAAGATTACAGCTCCGCGTCTCGAGTTTAATCCACCTAGATTCGAGATATTTGTCGCTCCTATCTTTAAAAATTAACCTTGAAAATTGGAGCAAAGATACTACTGACCGTATTTTTAACACCTTTGAATCTTCTGACACGGCTCTGTTCTCAAAAAGGAAATTGGAGGCGCTAAATGAAAAATCCAGCGACAAAACTTTTACCTCATAGAGATGAATTGGGAGCAACAAGATATCATAGGTTATATTTACTGTCCGCCAGACTGGGACGAAGCCAGACTTCGCCAAGGCCAAGACTCGGAAACAATAATGTACCAGTAAATTAATATAGTAAAATTGCACTGGAAACATTCACTGATATTACATTCGTTCACGATAAGAATGCGATACAAATAATGGGGGATACCCAAGAAGATGTTTTTAAGGCACAAAGTCAATTGAATTTATTGTTTTTCCCAGTCAATACGAAATCAAAAAAGAGTTGGGCGAGACCAGATAGACCAGGCAAGTTTATATTAACCAAGGCCAATGGGGACAAAGGAGGGATTTAAAAAAGGAAAAGAATAGAAGCAGCTTTGCTTCCTCTGGTTCAAGTTCCAATGGCTGGGATAAACACTATTAATATACTCATTCGGACAATATTAAAAGCAAGGCGTTTATTAATAGTCATTAACATTCACTCCATGGTCCTGATCGAATTCAAGTTCCAGTTCTTGCTTCAATTCTTTTGGGGATTTTGATTCACACAACTGGTCAAAAAAGTTGTAAAACATTCTTCTTCTCTTTACCCATTCTTTCTTTAAACCACCATAAGTTTGTTCAATTTCCGGATCTATATTTGTATCCGTATCTTTTAATTCGTTAATCTCCTTCTGGATTCGGTCGATTTCCACTTGTAATTCTACAATCTGTTTTTCAGCTTCTTCCAAGGTAGGAATATTCTTCAACTTTTGTAAATCTACATTAATAATCTGATTAAATTGAATTTACCAATTACACTTTTCACCGGTCCTGTTGATATTCTTTAATTCCTGTAGCTTGAATTCCAATTCCTCATTGTTGATTACCTCTTCTTCTTCCACTGGTGCATACTTTGGAGCAAAGATCCATTGCTTGCCGTACTGCTTTCCAGTAATCAATTCTTTATCTTTTAGTTCCAAAAGAATCTTTTGAATCTGGGCTTTTGGAATTGTTTGCTTCAGGTTCAAGTAAATGTCGCTGCTGTTGTATGGTCTTGCTTGGGTGTTCAAATATTCCAAGATTGTTTTGGATTGGTCCGTCATTTTGTCCAGAAGGAAAACTCGGAATTTTTAATTTCACTCCAGTTGTAGAAATAGTTTTGGCATTGGATTTAACCAATGAAAGAGGTTCTTGCCACTACTCTACCTCATTTAAGCGTTACTCTAAGGATGATTGAATGTGTACATATATTGAAAGTTGACTTTTTGGTTTTTAATAATAATTTCCATATTAATCAAGGCTCACGAGTACCATAAATGGGTTCAATTGCTCAATGCGGCTGCTAACTTTCAAGATTTCCAAAGCCGCTTAGCTCGACTATCACGCGAGAATACAACCATAGTACAATTCTACACGTAGCGCCAACAACTGCAAGTAAACAAGGGCTGAATTGCGTTTATTGGGCAGGTGTAACCTCACTTGATTTCACGCCTTGAAAAACTTTTCAATCTCGAATGGCAGACAAAACAGACTCACCAAAATCTACAACGCCTGCAAGGAAACCCAAACCAGTCAGACTGAATCTTAAACCTGGAATTACAGCCACTGCAGGTCAAGATATAGAATCGCCTTCTTCGATACTAGCGCCCCAGCTCAAGGAAATCGCTATTCCTAAAAGTTTACAGCTTGATTTGAAACCAGAAGATATCGTTACATTAGTAGAACTTGGATCAGGTGCTGGCGGTACAGTCAGTAAAGTACTTCACAAACCAAGTGATATAATCATGGCTAGAAAAGTACTCTTTACCTAATTAGATTATTCATGTTGAAGCAAAGAATTCAGTACGTAAACAAATATTGAGAGAACTGCAGTTTTTGCATAAGTGCAACTCTCCATACATTGTTTCATTTTACGGGGCATTTCTATTTGAAGGCGATATCAGTATTTGTATGGAATTTATGAATTGTGGTTCATTGGATCAAGTGTATAAAAAGACGGGTAATGTTCCTGAAGATGTCGCTGGAAAGATTGGTTATGCCACACTTGCTGGCTTAGCTTATGTATATGATGAACACCGCATTATTCATAGAGGTAACATTTGCTAACAAGATATCAAACCAAGCAATATTCTTTTAAATTCGCAAGGAGAAGTAAAAATTGGAGATTTTGGAGTTAGTGGACAAACCATTAATTCTGTAGCAAATACCTTTGTTGGAACAA
This sequence comes from Boothiomyces sp. JEL0838, assembly GCA_027604245.1. Taxonomy (NCBI): domain Eukaryota; kingdom Fungi; phylum Chytridiomycota; class Chytridiomycetes; order Rhizophydiales; family Terramycetaceae; genus Boothiomyces; species Boothiomyces sp. JEL0838. The sequence goes on from JADIIY010000074.1 coordinate 41,609, forward strand.
GTGGATACATGTCTGTAAATATGAATTGATATAGCCTGAACGTATTCAAGGAGAAAGTTATACCTCTGCCTCAGATGTGTGGAGTTTGGGCATGACACTAGTTGAGCTAGTGATTGGTAAATTCCCTTTCCCTCCTAACGGACAGCCACTATCAGTATTTGAATTACTAGAATATATCGTACACGAGCCCGTTCCTACTCTGCCAAAAGGCGAGTTCTCTCCAGAATTTGAAAAGTTCATTGCAAGGAGGTAAAATCGGCTAATATAGTTTGACTAAAGATCAGACTCAACGGCCAACCCCAAGTGAATTGCTTAAAGACCCTTACTGCGTAATGATTGCCGCCAAGGATGTTGATATGACTTCATTTGTCAAAGTGTTGTACAAGGAATAAACAATTCAATAAAATCCAATTCTGATTTATTATATTTGGCGGATAATTCAACATAGTCGAGGCTAAACTTGCGCGAGATAGTGATAATCTCTTATTGAAGGCAACTCCAGCTTGAATGAGCATTCCAACATTTGTACGAGTACGAGCAAACAAACCTTCAACTTTTACAATTCAATGAAAGTTTCGCATTCAAAGTATGGTGCAAGCACTTTATAATCTTGTAGTTTGCCAATACAATGTTGTCGAAGCGGATATCCCCTGTGCATCCCATACTTGAAGCATTTGTCCAGTAACAGTTTTTGAGTAGAAATTAACACCTGTTGTTTGTACTGTAGTCAATGGAAACTCACTTCTAATCGATATGCAAGAACAGTTTTACCATCATTATTAATTGCAACGAGCAAGATTAATTAGACATACTGCATTTGGTAGAGATTTATTAAGTCTATAGCATTTGAAATAACGCATTATCGATTGAGTTAGTATTCCGTACCTTACTGATATTGATAGGTGCTAATTATCAAAGCCGTGCGCGACTGGGTTATGTTGACCACAATTCGGCTAACCAGATGTTCCAATGTGTCTGATAGCCAATTATAATGCTGAGAGTAGGTTGTTCTTTTGCTTCCAAGTAATTCAAGCATTTAATCAAAAAATAAAATTTATTCGCAATATCCATCTAACAGCAAGAAGATTGGCTAACTGGGACCTCAGATTCAACAACTTTGACGGTATTTCTTGGTTTTTCAGGAATAGTTGCATCACCCAATCGTTCAATAATATCTTTTGCCAGCGTAAAGAAGATTTCTTCAACACCAATGTTGGCCTTGGCACTAGCTCTAACATACTTCATTCCATTCTCTTCTGCGAATCGACAGGCGGTTTCATCAGTTACCTGAGCTTGTTCAATCAAGTCACACTTGTTCCCAACCAACAGTTTGTTGACCCCTTCAGGGGCATTCTCTTCGATATTCCTAAGCCATTGAGGAATGCCTGAATTAAGAACAATTACTTGCAAAACTCTTATCGCTAGTTAAATCAAATGTAACCGCAATACCCATTGCTCCCCTATAGTAAGATGCTGTAATAGTTTGGAATCGCTCTTGTCCAGCTGTATCCCAAATCTGCAATTTAATTCTCTTCCCGTCTACTTCAATTGTACGGACTTTGAAATCAATTCCAATTGTTGTGATGAATGAAGGTGTGAATTCATCATTGCAGAACCGCATTAACAAACATGATTTTCCTACTCCAGAGTCTCCAATAAGTAAAACTTTAACAACATGGTCGTATAATCCGCTCATAATTTGTCAAATTTCTGCCAACTTCAACTCCGCCACTTGTTTTGCAAAACGTGAATGATGAATCAAAACTTTTTTAAATGCAGCAGTTTGCTTAATGTAACTGGCTGCATCGATTCGCATGATGCTTGGCCGTCTATTTTGTCTAGCATCTTTGATTGTTTTAAACCCAAGGTGTTTCAGCTCTCCCTTTAAGTCGCTCCATTCATACTCTTGTTGATACATTAAGTCACTGCCTTTCAAACTCTAGTTAAGACAGTGCATGTCATATTGTGCTATAAAGATACCTACTATTAAATTGTATATCCAATAACGTCGCACTTGACATTGACAGTTAAGATCTTAATATTAGGAAGTCTACATTAATTTAATCTTCTTTATTTCCGGGCAAGAATAATACATGTTATTTCAAGTCCACCCGTTTATCAATTACATGATCAACCAATCCAAACTTTAAAGCCTCTTGAGCACTGAAATAAAAGTCTCTTTCCATAGTTCTTTCGATAACATCCAATGGCTGTCCAGTGTGTTTTACATAGATGTTATTCAGTGTTTTCCTAACATTCAAGATCTCCTGTGCTTGAATGGCAATATCAGATGCCTGTCCTTCAGCTCCACCACTAGGCTGATGCAGCATTACTCTAGCATGTGGCAAGATGTATCTTTGGCCAGGTTCTCCTGCAGCTAAAAGCAATGATCCCATTGAGCAAGCTTGCCCAATACACACTGTTGATACAGGAGATGAAATATATTGTATCTAATATCAAGATCAAGTTACAGTGTCGTAGATTGCCATTCCGGCGGTAACAGATCCTCCTGGAGAATTTATATAAAATGAAATTGGTTTCTTTACTTCATCTAAAAATAACAGCTGCGCTACTATTATCGTTGATGAGGCATCATTCACACCTCCATTTAAAAAAATAATCCGTTCCTTCAATAGCCTTGAAAATATATCAAACACCCGTTCACCTCTAGGCGACGATTCTATGACATACGGTATCCCCAAATGTCGTTTCTGTAGGAATATAGGACATTGCCCAACAAACTTTTTCAAAAACATGAAAAAAATCTGTAAAAATCTTCAAAATTTATTGTTATAATAGAATAGGAAATTATCCGCCTAATATTAATACTACTTACAGCAGGAGCTTTGAGTAGCGGTGGCTTTTTGGTTCACATTCACATTTCCGGAATTCTTGTTTTCTTCCTTTCCAGCAGTATCGATCAATCGTTTTTTGATATCTCTTGCTAGTGTGAAAAATGCTTCTTCAACACCGATATTTGACTTTGCGCTTGTCTCCATGAACTTGATGCCGTACTCATCTGACAGCGCTTGCCCTTGTTCTTTTGTGATGACCTATTTTAATATTTGAGCTACCTTTTTATCAAGCATATCGCACTTGTTTCCAATCAAGATTTTGTTTACACCCTCACTGGCGTGCTGCTCAATGTTGCGGATCCAGTTGCGAATATCTAAATCAAAAAAAGAATACTGTTAAATGATCTTTCATCTGTTACGTCGTAGGTTAATAAGATACCCATCGCTCCTCTGTAATATGCGGTAGTAATAGTTCTGAAACGCTCTTGCCCTGCGGTATCCCAGATTTGAAGTTTAATACGTTTGCCGTCTAAATCAATTGTTCTGATTTTAAAATCTATTCCAATAGTTGTGATGAAGGAAGGGGTGAAAGAGTCATCAGAAAACCGGAGCAATAAACAAGATTTTCCAACACCTAATATTAGATGCGGTACTACCAGAGTCGCCGATAAGTAAGAGCTTTATGAGATAGTCGTATGAAGCTGACTTGCTAGTGGCCATTGAGTTTAGAAAACAAAACTCGCGTAAAAATCAAAACTCACTTTTCAGTCACGTGGAGTTTGTATTATCACCTATACAAGAAAACCGAACTGATCGATTGTAACTTTAGAAGACCTCTTCTTTGGTAGTTAATCAACCGCTCGTGGCGCATGCTTTTAAAACCTCTTGATTTTCTTTTTTTTTCTCCAAATGCAGTCCCATCGCACTTTTCATAAACTGCCAATGGACTGCTGCAAGATGATGAAATTCTAAAGACATTTGCACGTCAGTAGGATTCTTTTGAATATGACTGCCAATTATCTATACCCAAATTTCTGATTGCAATTCATTTCTAGTTTTGAGCTTTCTTACTCTCATTGGACCAGAAGCACTTGGTTATATACCCAAGGTCTGGTTATCCCCGCAACTTGAAAGAAACAATTGAAAATACACCATTATATATCTATTTAAACTGTCATTACACCATAAGTTCCAAAAGTCATAAACCCGAATCCAAATACTATGATACATAAATGGGCAAATCTGCTCCACCAAGAAACAGAGTCCCATGATAATCTAATATAACATGCGGTTGGCATTATTACTACAGTCATGAAAGACAATGCTGCGCCAATGAAACCCATAACTTTGTAAAACGAGGGAAAGATGATTGCAATTAGTAGGACGAGGAACGACAAAAAAGTCCTAGAGAGTATGGTTAGAGTGTCCGAGTAGATATTGAATAGCCCTTCAATGGTAGAATTCACTGGATGCACAATTAGTGCGTACTTTGTCAATGGATTAATTGCAATAAAAGACAGAGCACTTTGATTTAGTAGCACATTGAACGAAGGTACCAAAGGGAGGTTTTGTGATACCTAAAGTTAACTATGATAACCTCTGGCTGTATTTCATTTCCAAACATCAAATAACCACAGGCTCCTATTAAACTGTAGAACATCGCGACTATCGTGTAGGTAATTGACACTGACTTTCCAAAGCGCTTCTTTTCGATCATATCTAGGTACAATGAAGGAAATACGGCATGTCCTAGATTAAGAATTTGATTACCATCTAGCCCAACAAACAAAAGTCCGATTCCCAATCCAACTTGATTAATATCCTCTGGCCACATATTAGTTTGTTGAGGGTCGAATATTGATCCAGGGCCAACAGGACTTGTAATTCCATCCCACAAAATGGCAACTGTCAGCACGATGAGAGACAAAACGCCTACAAAACTGACCCAAGAAATTTTACTCATCGATTTTTGCCAGGTCAATGGAGTAAGGAGCAAGATTGATCCAATCATGATCTGCGGCTTGAATGGTGTTAATACCGGCACTAATGAAATCAATGAATCTGCAAATAAAATCAACATCGCCACTGCCGCCGCTAATAATTCTAGAGAAAATAATACAACCATAAAATACTTTCCCGGAGCTCCATAAGCCATATACGCAATATCGTAAAATGAAGACAGCTTGCCAACACCAGTTTCAAATCCCATACATTTTCCAATTAAATAGGCGGTATAGCAAGCTAGCACACAAAAAAAGACCAATAGAGATAGTCCCAGCACCCATCCCAATTTATAAAACGCAAATGGCAAAGAAAGCAGCCCCATACCCATCAACAAGTTCAAAGAATTTACTGTGGTCTGCGTAAAGGTTGATTTTGGTCCTATTTGATCGTAGACCTCCAACAATGGTGTCTGTTCATCTGGTATATCCGTAGGAACCGAAACGTACTCCATTACTATTTAATTTTTGACAGAGTTTGAATCAAGCTTTTTCGCACAGATTTTTTCAGCAACTGACTCATCAATGATTGGACAAAAATTCGTCACCATTTCATAGATGGTGGTGATCCTTTGACAAAATATTAATATATTACTTTTCAGATTTTGGTTTCTTGGATATTCCGCTTGCGGATCCTACCTTTGTATCTTGCAGCGGTCGCTTTTGTTTGATCGCCCCTGATCTAAGACCAACTTGGTAATCAGATTTATCTCCATTTTGCTCTGCTTCGTCGAATAGCTCAGCTAGTTCATCTTGAATTAGTTGTTCTTCCTCTTCTTCGGACGTAAATTCATCATCACTATCGTCATCATCGTCGCTATCATCATCTTCAATAAATGACTCGTCATCTGATTCTTCTGGTATCTCTACTTTTTCCTTTCCCTTATCTTTCCTATCAACCGGCTTTTCCGGCTCTGGGAGAACCTGCTTGGCAGGAGAAAGAGGTTTCTTTCCCTTGTCCTTTTGTTCACTCATCTAAAAAACAAAAAAATTGTATATGAATTTATTAAGTCATGCTGTCGATAAGAGAGTCTCTGAATTCATTGACAACATAAGTTGGCTTTCTATCTTGTAATTTGAAAATGCTTTCAATTACTGACAGTTCGGTACTTGTAGTATCGTTGCCAGCGAATGCTGTCCAATCATTTACAACTAAACCACCGCCAATCAAGTCTGAACCTCTGTTTACGGTTCCAGCCTATAATTAAAAACCACTTACCACTAGCGGGATTTGTAATAGAGAGGACAATTCATCTTGGTCTTGAACTGAGGTGCGAGGATGAACAAGACCACCTTGGTTACTTAAGGCACAGAAAGAACCAACAAGTACATTACCAGCAACAGTTTCTCTAAATACTTCTACTTTTAATGTGTCTGCAATGATTTCTTCTGTTTCTCTGTCAACGTCAGGGTGAATTAAAGCCGCATAGTCATTGCAAGCAATAACATTTCCAAGTGCGGACAAACGCTCTTCGATTCTCTGAATAGCTACAGAGTCCGGTAATGCATTTCTGATGTGTTGTAATTCTTGGTCGGTTGTGCTATTAGGGACGAGTAGCCCATGTCTGTTACCAGCAGTTAATCTGCCGACAATTCTTGTTCCTCCAATGGTGGTGTGAATAAGTGGAATAACATCTCCTAATTCGCTTTCAAACACACTGTAAAAGTTTTCTGAGCCACCAATAGCAACTAGGCCGTATGAGTTTGTTAACTTGGCAAAGACACCAATATCATTAGAGTTTTCAAATTGAGCACGAACTGCCATTTTTCAATAAGTTATTTTTTTTTTCATTTTCAATTTTGCTGGGGCTTTTAACTTGACGGGAGGGTGAGTCAGCCAGTTGACCAATAGTGTACGCAGTGAGTCGACCAGTGCCCATTGCATCAATTGGACCTATTGCTGAATGACTAAATATATCAGTAGTGCCATGGAAGGTTCCAGATGTGTTGGTGGACATTTACTAAGGTTGTGCAAGAGTATTTGAGATGGTTTCAATATTCACTGAGAGCAGCTGTTAATCAGTATCAATGGTACCAGCTGTTGAATTCCTCTATTATCGATAAAATACAACATTAAAGCAAGATCCCTTTGAATTTTGTATTGGTGGTTGAATCTTGAAACACCATGTTTCAGCTTTGAGAGTGAAAGTACACAGGGTATATGGTACAGGCTTGATTCACTCGCATCCATAGGCAACATCTCTTTGGAGCATCTTATTATTGGCATCTGATCAATTTGGAAGAACAAAGGCTCGTCGGAAATCACATGTTGGCTCTGTATCACCAAAAGACTTACCCCACAAAAAAGAAATGGCCAACTGCAAAAAACACCTCAGAGTCGATTTACACACTCATATTCTCCCAAAGCGATTGCCAGACTTGTCAAAAAAGTACGGTTATCCAGGCTGGATTTCAACTGAAGAATTGCCAAACGGTAAACAAAGAATGATGTTGGACGGAAAACCTTTTAGAGACATTTGCTGCAATTGCTGGGACGCAGAAGAACGAATCAAAGAAATTGCTGAAACCAGTGTCGACGTACAAGTTCTATCAACTATCCCTGTCTTGTTCAATTATTGGGCAAAACCAGACCACTGTCTTGATTTAGCCAGGTATTTAAATGATGATATCGCAATGACTTGTCAACAATACCCAAATAAGTTTATCGGTCTTGCTACTCTCCCTATGCAAGCCCCTGATCTAGCTGTGCAAGAATTGCGCCGTTGCGTAAATGAATTGGGAATGGCTGGTATCCAAATTGGCAGTCATATTAATGACTGGAACCTTGATGCTCCTGAATTGGAGGTGATTTGGGATGCTTGCGAAGAGCTTGATGTTGGAATTTTTGTACTTTTTGACTAATGTTAGGTTCATCCTTGGGATATGGAACAAACTGGCAGAATGGAAAAGTACTGGTTCCCATGGTTGATTGGAATGCCTAGCGAAACCACAATTGCTATCTGTTCCCTTATTTTCGGTGGTGTTTTGGAAAGACACCCAAAACTTAGATTCTGCTTTGCACATGGTAATTTCGCTTTAATTTTAGCTGGTGGTGCGTTCCCATATACTCTTGGAAGAATTGAACATGGCTTCCAAGTCCGTCCTGATATTTGCGCAGTAGCAAACAAAGTCAACCCTCTATCGTACATTGGCAGAATCTGGACCGACTCGCTTATTCACGATGAAGATGCCTTGGAATTGCTCATCAAGAAGATTGGTATCGACCGCATTATTTTGGGTAGTGACTATCCATTCCCGTTAGGTACTTTTTATTGACTCTAGGTGAACATAAACCTGGCGAGCTAGTCAACAATTCCGAGAAGTTGAGTGAAGAAGATAAAGCAAAGATATTGGGTGGAAATGTTTTTGAATTCTTTGGTTCAAGAGTAGACAAGAAATTGTTCATTCAATAAATACATTTTAATCTATTTCATTCGTGCTCTGAATGGGGTCCATATAATCCAGTTTATCTAGCGTCATCCTCAGCTGATTTGTGTCTACTAATAGGCAATTTAGCTGTATATTTTTTTTTGAAAAAATGACCAGACAACCAAATATTCTAATTACTGGAACCCCAGGAACTGGAAAAACAACCACTTCACAATTAGCTGCTTCAGCATTGAACTTTAACCATATCGAAGTTGGTAAAATCGTAAAGGAAAAGGGACTGCATGATGGTTACGATGAAGAATTCCAATCGTATTACATTGACGAAGACAAAGTATTTGTTCCTAACACAGGTAGTAGATGAATTGGAACTAATAATGGCAAATGGAGGCAACATTGTCGACCACCATGGCTGCGACTTTTTCCCAGAACGTTGGTTTGACTTGGTTGTAGTGCTGACTTGCGATAATACTACACTATATTCCAGACTAGAAAATCGGTACATGAATCTAATACTAGTAATTACCCAACAAAAAAGATTCAGGAAAATGTTGAATGCGAAATCATGCAAGTAGTTTTGAACGAAGCTTACGAATCTTACAAGCCAGAGATTGTTGTTACTTTACCAAGCTCTTCCGTTGAAGAGATGGAGTCGAACGTTGAGAGGATAGAGCAGTGGGTGGAAGACTTTATGAATAAACAGTAATTTTCTAGGTTAATTTTTTTGAAATTTTTATACAGTTGATGGATGCAAGTAGGACTGTCAGCTCATTGCTATCATTACTGGGAAATGCTGGAGATCTAGCGGACTTTACTCCATCACAAGAACTGATTCAAGACGTTAGGAAAGAACAACTATCTGTATTGAATAAATCTGCAGACCCAATACAACTAAAAACAGTGGACCATGATGCTATTGCGCAGATAATCAAGCAGTTAATGCAAGAGCAGAAAGAGTACGAGGAGCACTTGCTGAAACCTCGAGTTAGATTGCAAGAATATATCGAAAAGAAGACTGATGAATTAGAAGCAGAAGAGATAATAGGATCTACTAGAGTATCGCAACTTAAAAAAGAGCTGAACGATCTCAAAATCAAGTTGAAAAATCTGGATACTAGTCTCTATGAATCAATGGATAGGCTGAGGGCGAAACAGCAGGCAAAATTGCAGCAATCAGGTCTGGATTTCAAAATTACAAAAGATCTGAACGACTTGAAGTATCAAATGTGGATTCTAGCTCCATACTTGCAACACTTAAATTCCTAACCGTTTATTCCCTTTACATATTTCTGTATAGACAAATCAAATAGTTCTGCTCTGATTGGCATTTCTGGCTGATAGAATGGATTCTTCATCGCGTAATCTGAATAAATTTCGTACAATCTTAAACAAGTGATTTCTGGTGTTCCGAATGCTGCATCAGTAATGATGATGAATTTCAAACCTAATTAGTAAAAGTAGAACCTGTGTTGCTTTGGAAACAATATATATTTAGATTGTCAGACTGTAATAGTTCTATTCCGGATGAGTTTGGTACTGGAGAAATTTGTGAGGTGATTGCGTGGATTCCATGAAATGTACCCGCAAGAACTAGATACTCGTTGCTGGTGAGTTTATTGATCCCGCTTCCAAAGTCCTTGTTATATATTAGCCCTCCAGCCTGGGTTAAGGAAGGCTTACTTTGTTTATGATTAAGATTGCGTGCAACATTTCAAGTGAAAAACCGCATTGACAGATGTTCAAATATAACCAACGAGAATTATCAAGATGAGCTTTTGTTTACAATCGCGCTTTAGATGCGTTAATCAGTAATGATGAATTCCCGTTACTTGAATGGAGCGCTGATGACGAAATTTCTATATGTGACGTTACATGGGATTACATATCTGTATAATTGCTACTTTTTTGGAAATAAACATGGAACAGGCGGTGATAATTTCCCCACTTTTTCAGGGCGTTTATGAATTCATAGATCACATCTTTTTCGGAAATTTCCATCATCAATCCAATTCAGTTGCGCCTTTCTTTTTGGCGAGTTGCGCTTTTGTAACGGTCTGCGCCTGAGGGGAAATTTCATCCCATTCAACCGCGCTAAAGTGAGAAACACTTCAAGAAGCTTTAAATCCGCTTAAAACATCATACTGAAGAATATGAATGACGTAACCAAGGCTTTTTTTCGAATTCTGAAACACTGCAAAACACCCTCCTTGTTTTTAATTTGTGGGCTTAGCAAGAGTGGCTGTCGTCTGATTGAATATAAAAACCAATTATGATGTCAAGGCCCCATCAAAAATGATTCGCAAACCATTGGACTTTAACTTGCTTAATCTACCTAGCGGAGCAACAGGATTACCAACCATTGAACAGACCCCAAATCGTTTTCTTTCCTCAATTCCAAAGTTGGAATTGGAAATAAATCACTTTGAAAACAGCTTTGTTCCAAACCCAGCAAGGATTCCTTCTCCTCCAAACTCTGTCCCGCCTCAAATTCCTTCCATGAAAGTGGAACCAATGCATTTCGATTTGACACCAATAACTCCATCCACAAATGTTCCAAATCTTCACCACGAACCAGTGTATAACCAACATTTACAACAACAGTTTGGAGAAAAGAGGAGGGCTAGTATTGCATTCCCTCCTTCAATGCACCAAAACAATCAACCCTTTGGATACCAAGACGAAATGATTAAAAGAAACAGGTCAAATAGCTTTGGAGACTCTACTCATATGATGATGGATTCACCTCCAATGGGTCAACAAAAGTTAGTTCAACAGCAAGTATCGGCCAAAGACCGCGACCGCACGTCATTCCTTGAAAGAAACAGAAAAGCTGCATTGAAATGTCGCTTAAAGAAAAAGAACTATGTCGCTGGATTAGAAACCCAAGTCGAAACCTTGGGTAAAGAGAATGAAAAACTTCAAAAAGAATTGGCTCAGTACAGAGAGCAATTGGTTTCTTTGAAAGCAATTTTGTCCTGCCACAAAGACTGCAGCTTGCCTGTAGATATGCTAAAGGACTTTCCTGATCTTGAATCAGAAAGCACTACCAACTAATCATTTGTAATATATTTCTATTAATTTACCTTGTTTCAATTTGAATACTGTGTAGATTGGATTGATGCTTTGGATGACTGAAATCGGATATTGTAATTAGGGGTTCAATCTGCCAACCTGAGCGTTTCAGATATCCCCTTTCAAATTACGTCACTTCATTTAGCATCAGGTAGCCCAAATGCTTTTTCCTATTGGCGAGTCCCCAATTACTTCAACCCCTCTTGGTAGAAATGCAAGGAGCCTGATAACCCCCTTATTTCAAATCAATTAACCCCTAGCGTCACATTCAAAATGATTCATAAAAATGTACTATATTATTCTACTTCCAGGATTTCATCTTTTTCAACCAACATGTCGGTTTGATCGCCTTGATCGTCATTCATACGCTGTTCTTCCATATACTTTTTGTATGTTACCATTTGCTCGTTGAATTTTTTCTCATAAACTATGTTAAACTACGATTTACTTTCTTTTTCACTATCTGGGAGCGCGCGCCATCGCTGTCCAAGCGATAGAGATATCTTTGCAAGTTCTTTATCTTCTTCGTCCTCAGACTTTTCCAATTTTCGCTCCCGCTTTATCCTCTCGTCCTCCATTTCACAGAAAACAAAAAAGGCATTTGCTGGCCGTTTAGGTGCATTTGGATCTGTCCAATTTGGCGGGAGAGTTGCTTGATCTGCATCTTTTTGAGGTGCGTTGGGATGCGTCGCCATGTATTCTGCAATGTCGGAATCGTATTGCTTCACTTGATCTCTGAACATTTCTTGGTATATTTTACGATCTTCCTCCGCTAGTTGCCTCCATCGTAGACCGAGAGCTTTGGTGAGATTTGAAAGCGAAATCTCCGCCTCTGAGCCAGGTTGTCTTTTTCTGAATAAACGCCGTTCTTCTTTTATACACTCTCTTTGCAGTTCGCAAAATAGAATAAATGCATTGGCAGGTCTTTTTGGTGCGTTAGGGTCAAGCAGTTTGATCCTTCTCTTTTTACGCTGCTTCACTTTTGGATTTCCTGTAATATCATCATTGTCATCCTCAAGCTCGCTATTTGTGTCGTTATCTGGCTCTGAAGAAGTAGCTTCCTAATGTAAAGACCAATTTACGTTTGAAGAATTGTCACTGGTATATTCTAGGGCCCTCTTGGTTATTGGGTTATCCTCCACCACCATTGCTCCTAGTAGAAACCTTCGCTCAAATCGAAGTCTCTTTAACTTGTGGTTTGCATGCTTTACAGCATTTGCAAGGGCTTCAACCTCCTATAATTAATGGCTAAAGTACCTTTTCCAAAGTTGCATTTTCAGTTCTAATTGTGGCCAACTTCCCTTTGAGTTTGGGATCATCTGCATCTACCGTGCTTGAAACCATTATGTTGCTACTTGGCAATGTGAATTGAGGGGTATGTTTCACTGGTGTTTGGTTTTGCTGTGTGTTTTGGGTTGGTGTTTGCTGTATCGGCTGTTGTATAGGCTGGATTGGTTGCTGTATCGGCTGTACTGGCTGTGGAGTTGAAGGGACGCTAGGTGGCCTTATTGGCTTACTTGCAAGAGGTACTTTAATACTGGGGAGACTAGCTGGCGGCATGTCATGAGATTGATTAAATTGGTATCCATATGGATGCGATGGAGACTGCATACGCTGATAACCTTCTGGAATTTCCATCTGAAATTTAATTGTTTCCGGAGGATTCCTAGTTTCTGAATCTGTTGCATTTCTATCGTAAAAATATAATTACGGAAGCGAACACAGTCTACATACACACATGGCTGCAGTATACGGCTTTTGAATCAGCCAACACAGGTGCGGTAACATTTCCTGTGCGCTTCTATAGTTTTGTCCGCTAGCTTTAAAATTGAAATACCTAGGGTGGCCTACAATCACCAATTGTCCTGAAAATGACATTAAATTATAATTCTCTGGCAGTCTATTTAACGTAGCTGCCTGCTCAAAATAATAATTTTCCGTTTTATTGTATACTTCCATCAGTGCTTGTCTTATTGGCGCAAAAAATTGTTGGATTCCAGTGTTAGAATCAATCCATCCCTTGCTCTGTGCTCTCGCTGAAAATTCCCGCACCCCATCGCTAACTTTTGGGGGAGGAATTTCATGAAGATATATTTGATGGAGTGACATCCTATTTTTGGACGATTCTGATGTTGCGAAAAGATTTTTTGAAAAACGCAGAAATGGTATTACTGCTTTATTTTCTTTTTAGACAACTCTTTAGACAAGGTTATCGTTGTCTGATTGCGCTTGTAACTTCGTTCATAGAACAGCATATACGCTGGTTCATTCGCGACTTGTGTAAATTCAACCTGCTTTGTGATCCTGTCATTCATTTCATACCATATTTGGTTGTGCATAACGTACGCAACATAGTGGCCCTGAGCGGATGTTCCGCGATGTACAATCACCCCATAAAGGTTATATTTGGCTTGTTCATCTTTCTGGAACTTGCTTACATCGAGAATCATCGGAAATGAGACGTGGGTATCGATTTTTGATCGAGTATTGTTGACATATTTGAATCGCTTAAGGTGTAAACACAGAATCTATGTTAGATATGGAATACGGGTGGAATGCGGGAAATCAAGAGTCTTTTAGTTGCTGGCTGAAGACTATTACAAATCGTGCAATTGTATCTTGGTTAGCTCATGTGTACTTTTCTGAATTGGTCAAATCTTCCAACGCTGTGAACGAATTCAAACAATCAATGATTGTGCAGTTGGGAATATCTGGAATTGACAAGGACAGGTCCAAGTATGGCTCTTCCTTGATGGATTTATTTTCACATGTCTTGCAACTAATCTAATGTTAGATATATCAACTTGGTTAATGAACATTCCTTGAAACAGTTGCATGATCATTGTGCGTCCTTTTCGCGTCTCCAGTTCCTCATGCATCTTGTCAAGAAGTTCTCTCATAAACTCTTGGGCATCCTGTTGTTGATAGCCCTTATAGTTTGGGAGAACCTTTCTCATTGAATTGAGAAAATCTTCAGGAGATATCACAGTGTCTTTGGTCTCCCATAGCTTGAGGAGTATGTCAGACACTTCGGACCACAATACACTTGGTCAGCAATGAATTACATGTCAGAATTGGAAGATGAACGAGTTGTCCTCCCCGATGACGAAGGTCTTGGTGTCATTGGTGATATTAATGGTTGAAGAAAATGAACTTGAATTGGTGGTGTGTGCCTTGCTTAATTCCAAATTACCCCAATATTTGCAGTACAACGTTCATATAACAGGTGTTTCCCAAGTTTTCCAAACCGGTAATATGTTCAAGTTTCTTTCCTGGAGAAGTAGGTTCACAATATTAGTAATGCAATACGCTTTAGGGTCAATGCCGGATATCATATCTGTAACAGTTTTCCTGAGTTGGTCCAATTCATCTTCCAAATCTCCAGCGTGAATGTACTCATCACAAAGGTAACAGTGGCACGCCTTTGATTCCAAGTCTAGAGCAACGGTATGAGTGCTTGATTTAAAATGCTCCAGTGCGTGTCCCTTTTCAAATCTTCCGCAAGAAATCTTGGCACAAGCAAGGCAAATCCATCTAGAGTCTGTTTCGGCTTTACATTCGGAGCAGTAGCCTTTCTCTTTATCATAATTCTTTAGCGCTTTCTGAATTATCTCTGGTTTAAAATTCGTTTTGTTGAAATGCGAGCAATTCATCAAAGAAAATATGATGTCATGACAGCGATTTAGCACTGTGAGAGCAGTATTATATAGTAGCCGGTGGATAATGTTGACATTATTAGCAACAGTAATTATTTTCGCAAGGTCCCTGACTTGTGCGGAATCATGCGTTCATGAGATGCGACACCTGCTTTTTTCCTCCCAATTTTCGATGGCAGAAGAAAGACCTGTAGATTATTTAGTGGTTGGGCTAGGAACTCCACAGCCTGAATTCATCGTTACTAGGCAAAATGGTAAGCGAGAAATAATGATCAGCTGGATATATATTCTCAGATTACCTTGCAAATTGTATCAGCATGCAAACCACTCTTTTAAAGAACGCAGTCTCAGGACAGACAATCGTAGCAGAGAACGTTATTCCAGAAGATTTCAAAAGACCAGTATTCACTAGAACCGTAGATTTATATGGTAGTTTTTAATCTAATCAAAAGCTGATATCAATGATTCTGTGTTTTCGCTCACTGAAGCGGATTTACACCAAGGCCCAGCATCTTCTCTCAAACCTGGTGCAGATACTATTGTCAAGGTAGACAAATACTGATGTAGAAAACCTTTAGAATGGTAATTTGCAAGCCGCTTACTTCAATTGAGGAAAGCGGGTTAGTAGTCAAGAAAGCTATCGCACATTACAACATCAAAGATATCTCAAAGCAACTAATTGTTGTATTCGACGACATGAACACATTGCCAGGAACTATTGCAATCCAACGTAATTTAATTTAATTTAGATGGATCTGATATTCGAGGTGCAGATCATCACCACGGAGTGAAGAGTATTTTGAAGGAATTAGGCACCAACAGCTTTGTGAGATTCAGAATGGGTGTTGGTAGCCCTTCTGCTGGCAAAGAAAGCCCAGAAAGTTATGCCATTCAAAACTTTCCGGAAGCGAATCGTGAAATTGATCTCTTTGGACATGCGCTCGATGTGAGTGGTCAAGCACTGCAGCACTATGCTGCCTTTGGCGATATCAAGGACACCACCAAAAAATTCAAGAGCAAAAAGTTACCGAAAACTTTGCGTAAGCTTCCTGGTCTTCTTTTCCCTGTGGATGTGGTTGATACTGAAAATAAACCTACGTTGTAAGTTGCCTCGAAATTTTATCGATTTTTTTGTTCAAATCATCTTGGAAATGTGGAAGCAGCAAGTGGTAAAAAATTCATAATTTGAGCGACAATTACATGACGTAGTAGTTAGAGAAAAGAAAGTTATTCTCAGACAAGGACCTGGAGGTCGTTCTTCCAACAATGGTACTGTATTTCAGTAATGCTAGGAATCACTGCAACTGTATTTGGAGCAACTGGATTTGTTGGACGTAACTTGGTCAACAACCTTGGTACTTTAGAATTGATTGCAGGAAAGCGAGGAACTACAATTGTTACCCCATACAGAGGAGTAGACGACGACAGAAGATTTCTCAGACCAATGGCGGATCTCGGTAAAATGGTGCAACTGGTAGCATTCATTTAATGATAGAGATATGATTTGCGTGATGAAGTTTCGATTGCTGAATGCGTCCGTCATTCCGACGTCGTTTATAACTGCATTGGACGAAATTTCCCAACAAAGTATGATAATTATTATAATACATAGGAACTTTAGCTTTGACAAGGTTCACCACGAAGGTGCTAGAAGACTTGCAAAGATTGCCAGAGAAGAAGGTGTCTCCAAGTTCATTCACGTTTCCGCATTAAACGCTGATGTAGATTCTCCATCCGCTTTCCTCAGATCCAAGGTAAATATTGAATAACACCAGGCATTGGGAGAAATCGCTGTTAGGGAAGAATTTCCAGAGGCCACTATTGTTCGTCCAGCTTGGATTTTCGGCCACGAAGATAGATTTTGGAACAGACTGGGATGGTTCTCAAAGTGGGTTCCATTCAGTGTTATGATTGCACCAAATGGAGGTCATGCAGTTATGAGACCAGTATTTGTCGGAGATGTTGCAGCAGTCCTTGCCCAAATGGCAAAGGAAGATGCAACTGTTGGAAAAGATGTAGAACTTTATGGACCAAATACCTATCATTATCACAAACTGATTGAATTATTCCAAGATGCAGCAATGAGACAGAACCACACAGTTTCAATTCCTAAAATCCTTTTAAAGTAAACTTTCAACTGACGTAGACCACTCGCATCTATTTGGTCCAGTGTTATAGCTTTCCCAATTCTACATCCAGATGAAGTTGAAAGAGTATGATCGAATTAACCTTAGTTGTGCATAAGCGATAAATTCAGTCCTTCCGCATTAACATTTGAAAACTTTGGTATCGTTCCACATACTCCAGAAGAGACCATTCATCGTTTCGTTGGAATGTATAGAGATGATGTATTCTCTGGAGCTCCAGTAAATCAATTAACCAAGAATTATACTATCCAAGAATCGGATGCATAATAAACTGATGCTTTTGATTATCGTTCTGTTTGCAGTTTAAAATATTTCAAATTTGTGGGCCGAAATAAGAATGAATTACTGTTTTACTTGCGGTTATGGTGATTATACAACGACTTTAATTTCTCCACATCATCTCTTTCAAAATTCCACCAAGCGTACGTCATCAATTTTAAATGGATCTCGCAACGATATCTATAATAGCAAAAGTATATTTATCAGCAGCAATTGCTACCTGTATATTCACAATTTACCAATTCCTTCGATCTGAAAACCGTAACAAATCCTATACCAGATATGTATTGCTATTTCAATTAATCACGATTGCCGGGTGTAGTCATGAATTAGCAATTATGGATATATATCCTAGGGAAGCTGCAGCAACTATACTTGCCCTTTTCTTTGGACTATGTATTGCAGCAGGGATAATCGCGTTAGACTTGAGAACAATTCAGATATTCTCAGTACTGGTTGATATCAATCAAAGATGGATTATATTCGGAATGTTTCTGAATCTGATTTGGAGTATAATGATATTTACGTGCTTTATGCTTTACTGGTATTTACAAAGTCCCCTTTTCTATTTGATTTACAAGGTTTTGTTTCTAGCCTATGTTTTTGGAATCAATCTCTATGATAATATTCAGGGGGCATATATAATCAAGCTGCTGTATCAAAAATCTGGGGCAGATAGTAGGATGGAGTATATATATCTGATAGCGATTATTTTATTTGATTGGTTGGGTGTCATCACATTTGGCTATATCCTGACTATCCAAGATCGTAATTTTTGTTAATCTTAGCGAGGCTGTATATGGTAATGATATGCGGTTCAACAGGAAATACATCTTTTCATGGGGCGCTCAGCTGTCTCTTATTTCTGAGGTTCAAGAAGTTGGCATTGTTGAAGAATACGAAACGGCCAAAAATACCGCTAGAAACAGATGGCTCTAAAACAAAGTATAATAAAAAGTAATTTGTTAGCTTATCATCATTGCGACTTGATGGAAAGCCTTTGGGGTTGCTCAAATTGGAATTGTGTAAATTTTGCCCAACAAAAAAATGGAGGAAAAGTTGAAGGAATTGGAAGGGTTGGTGCTCCAATGGGAAGAACAATTTAAATCGGAAAACAACAGAGAGCCAACCGGCGCTGATTTCCCAAAGGAAATATTGGATTATAAGAATGAAATGTTGGAAATATACAAAGCACTTGCACCACCACCTACCTTGGGAGGATGCACTCATTTCATCAAAAGAAAGCAAAGATATTGTTCCAGACAAGCAACAATAGGAACTGGATTTTGTAGCACCCATAGGGATGCCCAAGTATTGGAGCCTGTTAATTTAACCACTACTGCAATAGAAAGTACCACTACTGCCAAAAAGAAAAACTTGAAACGACCGCCAAAACGTATGTTGAATCCATTCTTTGTCAATGAAGTATTGTCTGCACCGGATTGGACAAAGATTTACGATGATATTACTAAACCACTTTGCTTGGATATCGGTTGTGCAAAAGGCGGCTATATTCAACAGCTACGAAATAGCTGCAGGGCAAATTCAGGCACAAATAACCCCATATGGAGGCAATTATGGAATTTCTTGGGCATTGAGCTATTTGGAACTTTAGCTGATGCTGCTAATCGTACCGAGCAAGAACGATGTAACAGCTCTGAAGAAAAGTTCAAAGATTTGTATTATATCGGTGCGAATATTAATAACAGCCTAATGTCTTTGGAAATCCCAAATTTACAAAGAGTAACTTTCTTGTTCCCAGATCCTTGGTCTTGTGGTACAACTAAAGTAAAAAACAAGAAGAGAAGAGTAATGTCCAGAGAGTTTGCAACTAACTTGGCGAAGCTGCTCGCTCCTGGATCAGAATTATATTTTGCCAGTGATTGGCATGAACTGGCACTGGATATCCGGAATCATCTCTTGAGCACGAATTGCTTTGATATTCCATGTTCTCCTGAACCACTTGACAAAACGCCTAAAGCTATATGTCCATATCCCTATGCCCCGACATTGACAGCACAGGAGCTACTCTCTCTTCATGAAAAAGTTGATCAAGAAAGCGCAAAAAAGAGGCTAATCGATACGCAAAAGAATTTCGAAAAGAGCTTGATCGAGAATAGCACTGAACTTTGGCTCTCAGGTATCCCATTTGGTGGTGTAATGACGGAAAGAGATCTAGTATGTGAAAATCAATGGAGAACTGTTTATAGGCTAGTAGTAGTTCGTAATAAAAATTCCATTTAGAATAATTACCTTTAATTTCTTGGTTCATGAGGTGGCACAAGGAGTTTCATTTCTTGACATTTTTTTATGCTGGGAACGAAAGCACATATTCAAGAACCTACTCCCAAACACTCTCCACAACACAGTCCAAGTAAAAAGATTGATCGCACTTATCAAATTAAGCAATTAGAGCAACTTTTACAGACTAATTCAACGCCAGACTTGGTGTTGGATGCGACAGCCAGCAGTGAACAGTTGATATCTAAAGTAACCGAAATGCGTAACAGACTTGAATGTAAATAATCATTAATGTAGTGCAATTACTTCGTCTGGAGCAAGCTCAAGTTGAGCATGGTATTCAGGCACAGGAAAATATTACCCTGAAACAATATGTTTCCAACTTGTTGTCCTCAACAAATAGATTAGGAGAGTAAATACTGTTAAATAAAATGTAAGAGATTTATTAAGCGACTTCAGACCAACCTGGCAACAAATAGGTTTTGAAATATTCATAGTCCCATTCATAAATTGAGAGTTTCGACAAATCCTGGTTCCACACATAGACATCTGCCTCTACAGACTGAATTCCCTTTTCTAATGTAACTAGAACGTTGACTGTAATTCGCTTGTACAACTATAATTAAGAGGAATTACGCTAGATTCAAATCGATCGAGTAGTTCAATTATATCTGCTCCCACTTCACACAAGTCACCCACTACCTGGGCACCCTCTGATGGATAAATCGCTGGGTAAGGTGCGTTATCTACTTTCACTCTTTTGTAGTCCTTGAGTATCACGTTTGAAATTCTCTTTGGAGTAATTTTGGTGACTTTTGAGAATACAATATCACTTAGCAACGATCCATATACTAATACTGGACGAAGTTTCCCATCTGTTTCTACGATAGCTTTTGATCCCATAGGCATAGATTTTACAGAAAAAGAAAAAAACACTTGCGCAGAAATGTAGGGTTAAATCCAATTCAAGGCTAGTTAAATAATCAGTGTGCATGGTCATTGCAGCTGTATCCCCATATTTTGGCTTGAATTTTTTTTATTTTTTTTTATGAGTGAACCTGCAACAAAGAAACAAAAGTTGAATCCATATTTAGCTCATAGAGAGTTGAAATTAGTTCCTGGAAGGACCACAGCAGAGCAAGCGGAACAGCTGGAAGATGCACC